>APFE030606257.1:30789-44105 GCA_000404065.3 Pinus taeda
GTTCTACAGGTAAACACGATTTTCTCCTTAGAAATTAATATATATGAGTTGTGGAGTAGCTCATCGTTGACTAAATAGCTGCGTCTGCATTAGAGTCCCTTAAATATATATACTTTTTCTCAATGGTAAATTAGTCGAGCATTAGCTCTATAAGTAAACACATTTCTCCTTAGAAATCAATATATATTAGTCATGTGTAAATGTGTTAGAAAACTTGCACAAATGAATCTAGCTAGTAAAGGTTGAACACACAGCTTTGCAAAGCAAAAACACTAAAATAAAATCAAAAGAAAAAAAGAATGATTCATTAGAAAATAGGTTACAATGCTCATGATATAGCATTACTGGGTGAAGATCCCAAGTTGATCCTTTGGAGAAACTGATATTTGACAAGCCTTCCACCATCTCATGCTTGCTTAGCTACTACATATACCTATAATTTAAGTGACCAAACCTCTCGTGCCAAAGCCTACTACTATCATCAGCATGTGTAAGAAATAAGGAGGATTTAGATTCAATAAATTCAGAAAATTTATACAGTCTCGCTCCATTGTTTACCTCACCAGTTGCAATTTTGGAGCTTCTATGTAGGTCATATATGTTCACTACATCTGGAGTGAATTCCACTCTTTCTAGTTCAGGAATGAGTGATCTAATAAACTGAAAGCAGGTTTATTGAAAGTTTTGGAACATAAAGCACATCTTCAAAGATTCCATGTAAAAGTTCCACTCTACCTTTTCCAGTGACCTCAATAGGTGAGACATCTCCCATGAGGATGCGAGGTCCTCTGCATGCATCCAAAGAGGAATAGACTTCCTTTGTAGCAGCCATATGATATGATGCACCAGAATCTATAATCCATGCATCAAGGGAATAATTAATTGCAACTAAAGCATGAAATTTTTTACCTTTCCCGTGTGGTGGATCCTCAGTTTTTTTCTTGGCGCCCTGAGGGATGTGGTCCCCAAGGTTGTGCTTCTGAAGGATTTCTACCATTTGGTCAATTTGTTTGTTCATGCAGGAGGATTTTGGATGGAATCCTCAGTGATAGTAGGTGCATTTGTCTCCTTTCTTTCCTTTCTCATTTCTGGAGCCGGAGGAGTCATTGAAGGGCTTGGTGTACCCTTCCTTCTTTGGATGGGAATGCGCTTTTCCCTTGTATTTTTGTTGCTAATTTTTCTGATTTGAATCAGATCTGTGATTTTAATTGTGGCTGTCATCATTCACAGTAAGTGCATGCGCTTTTGGAGGTTTTATTTTCCCCATGCCAATGAGTTTATCTTGCTCAAAAGTAAGGGACTCCATGAACTCTTTGAGAGAAGGCATAGTGTAGGACTTACCTGTTGCGAACCTTACTAAATGAAATGTAGACACAAAGACGGAGTATTCCGGTCTGAACCTTCACATAATAGAGAGAACTTGGTGACTCTCCTCCTTGGATTTGTCAATTCCACAACCCTTGAGTTGCAGCAATAGATCATTATATTTGGTGAAGAAGCCTTGAATTCTATCATAGTTCCATGGATCCAATGATAGCAGCTCCACTTCGAATATATTTCCTTTCATCTTATCCTGTTTCCCATTCTCCAACCTTTTTCCAAATCTCATTGGGAGTATTGCAGGCAGATAGATGAAATTGCAACTCTGGGGAGATGCACATGCCTATGAATCCGTGGGACTCATCCATGCGTTGAGGTACTTGGATTTCTCTATGGCTGAAGTGGGTTCCACTTCTGCAGCCATGGTAATCCTATACAACCCTTTTTGACGAAGGTATTGAGCCATTTGGTCCTTCCATTCGTGATAGTTGTACGGTGTTAGGATCGATGCTTTAGAAAGCTCCATTTTTTTGTTGATCTTCGATCTCCAAGCTGTAATACTTGCAAAATAAAGTACTGGTGTGCCTTTTATCTAGCAACATGTGGGCTCTGATACCATGTAAATGTGTTAGAAAACCTGCACAGATGAATCTAGCTAGTAAAGGTTGAACACACAGCTTTGCAGAGCAAAAATACTAAAAGAAAATCGAAAGAACAAAAAAATGATTCATTAGAAAATAGGTTACAATGCTCATGATATAGCATTAATGGATGAATATCCCAAGTTAATGCACCATAGTGGTGATCAATGAGAGGACACAACACCTACAACAAGTTTTGGAGAGAATTAGCCAGTTGCGGAGTGAAAGGAGGAGCAAATCAGGGAGTAAATCATGCAGAAGAACTAGCCAGTTGCGGAGTTAAAGGAGGAGCAAATCAGGGAGTAAAGCATGCAGAAGAACTAGCCAATTGCGGAGTTAAAGAGGGAGTCTTGCCTGTAGTCCCATGCTCTAACTGAGTGTCCACATGTAGGTGCGCAGTACCTCCAACACCGTGGAGTAGCTCAACATTGACTAAATATCTGCGTCTGTGTTCGAGTCGCCTTATAATAAGATATATATATTATAAAATATATATTATATATATATATATATATATATATTTTTTTTTTTTTTTTTTTTCTCTCAATGGTAAATTAGTCAAGCGTTAGCTCTAGATGTTGAAATCAGAGAAATCAAAAGAGGCACTAGGTCATCCCACATTTCCATAAATATTTTAAATTACAACCGCAAAGACTTGGACTTTGGGAATTATTGAAAGTCATGATAAAGATGAGCTTGGAAGGTTGGAATCGCATTATAGTACCGCTTGTGATGGTCCATCTTAACAAGCGGTACTCAAAAGTCATCATTTTGGGTGAGGGATGCATTCAGCGAAACGTCAGAGGTATGGTTTCCATTAAATCCGGTGAAACATTACAGATATGGCTTCCATCAGTTTATTTGTTTTGCATTGTTTCATAATATTGAGTCTGGGCAAACACACTGATCTCATCAATGCGAACAGAATTTTCAAATCCAAGGGTAGGTTAAAAACATGGTGCATGCTTCTATCCATTAAGCCTACGTATCTGTACAGAGTAAATTAGAGTTTTGAGGAGCATTAATATTGGCACATCCTTGCGCTCTAGGCTCTCCACTCTCCATTGGCCATGTCGATCCTGCATTATAAAGTCTCATGGTCGACTCTGCTCATGAGCCAAACTATTAAACTATTCTATGGAATGGCAGTTCTCTTGATGTTCATTACTGTCGAGTCGTAGATTTGCAAGGCAAACCAATATTATTCTACATGCCACCACAATGTTAACTATATAGAAGGCAGTACGTTCGAGGCAAATTTGAATACAGTCATGAATAGTCTTATCAAAGACATGTTACAAACAGAGTTTAACACATCTGTGTATGGCCAAGGTCCTGACCAAGTATATGGCCTCCTTCAATGTCGGGGAGACGCAACAGTCGACCAATGCTACAATCATTCATAAGAGGCAAACACTACACTTCGACAAAACTGTGGGAATGCCCGCGGTGGTTTAATTTGGTTTACTTTCTGCTTTTTATGTTACGAGGACTATAATTTCATCGGACAATTGGATACTAATGATGCAAGGTATACTTACATTGGGAGTTTCACAAGCGCTAATGTCTTTAATCAGGCTCTTGATGGACTATTCACCAAGTTGTTATCTGAAGCAACGTTTGGATCTAAATTATATGCCTCTGGAACAACTAGAGACTCTTTGTTTTGATAGATTTACACTATGGTTGAGTGCACCAGAGATATATCTATTAATAACTGCTCATCATGTCTGTCGGGACAAAAAGCTTATATTTTTGCAACTTACAGTGGAAGTCAAGGAGCTCAGTCTTTAACGGGAAGCTGCAGAGTTCGCTATGAAATCTATAGTTTCTAACAAAAACACTAAAGACTCGTGAAAAGAGCTTGTTCATTACATTAAAAACAGAAATTTATACAAAGAGACATTCTTAGATGCTACAACAATCTACCGACTGACATTTATGGTTCAACAACAATGGCCGACTACCGCTGCTTGCTGCCAACTAAAATTGATGACCTGTCGGCTTCTAGAAATTACCTGTTGAATTATCTAGATTAATCTAGCAACTACATTAACGCAGGTGGTTGGAATTAATGTCTTCCAACACTCCCCCTTAATTCCAACCATATGAAAAATATACTATAACACAATATTCAAGACACTATATTCTTAATTATCATGCCTGCTGGTCTAAGTCTCAGCTAGGCTTACAACAAAACATTTTATTTTTTTCCTTCTTGTTAAAGGGTCCATGCTTGTTCATTTTCCTTTGTTGGTGCAGTTTCATTTTCACCTTTCTGGGTTTCCTTATGAAATTCCTTTGCTTCTTTCTTACATACTTATTGTCAACAACCTCTTCTGGATTGGGATGCAATGCAAGATCCCGAACAAGGTAATCTAATTCATGTTCTCCCCACTTTCCATGAGGAGCCATCAAAATGAACTCATCCTCGAACATGAGTGGCCTCAGAACAACATCCATGGTAGTATCCTCCACAATCGCAGTCATCTTGAAAGCAGATCCAATAAAACCTCTAACAATTGGGTTATGAGAGAAGCAAGTTTTACTCTGAGTGCTTTCTTCAACAACATGATCCTCAACAACATGAGTGATTTCTTCAACAGCATGACACTGTTTGTCAATGAACTCAAAAATACTGTCAAACCCAAATGGGTTCCTGAGAAAATGATCATCCAAAGGATCATTGTCAAAAAAGTCTAAAAAGATAGACATATCAGCTAGGCTTAAATTTTCCTTAAACTCTGGCGAGCTTTGACTTCAGAATAGCACCAATCTTAGAATAGCACCTCTCGGCTCTACCTCTCACTTCCCCGGATGGAAACCACACTTTCGTTGCCCCACTCTTCTGATCAACGTTTTCTAGCAACGAGCTCTCCTTCTCTTAACACAACACTCTTCTTTTAACACAGCCACAAACTTCACAATGTCTCTGGAACTATGGTCTCCAGGACTGCACTTAAACAGAAGGCAAGCACTCTATCAATTGATTTAATGCGAGATTCTCACCAAGCAATGGTGATTAAACTCACCAACACCACGCTCACAGCGACTTCATACAATCGGCTCTCCAATGGCCTATTAACCAGGGCCAACGTTAACACAGCAGGTGCCAGACAAAGCAACGCTACTATACGCTGTCCGCTTCTCTAGGCAGCCCCTCTGCTCCTCCACTCTCACTACATGATCTAGAATCTTGCACAAAATCCTCTACATAGGGCTTAACAACACTAGTACGAGATCACGCTTGCACTCTGGCTGGCTTTCTCTAAGGCAGCTCAGTAAATAGAATAGAAACAGGTCTTGAGAAACAACTTTTTCTCAGAATACAGAACAATATCGCTCTCCACTTGGCATTCACACTACCGAGCCTTCACATCGGGTTCACCACAAAACACAACACCTACCAAACTTTGGCTTCAAACAACACTCCATTGTCAACAACAACGCTTTGACTTGCGCTCCATACAGAGACTTCATAACACACACTAGAGCTACCACAACTTCCAACAGCAAGAAATCAAGCATGTATATATTCCTGTGCTTTCACCTTTTGGTGGGATTGAGAAAGACAATATTCCAGGTTCATAGGTCACATCTAACTCCACAGTAGTCAGTAACAGCAGTAAAGGTTGGGACACTCAAATATCAGAAATCAATAGAATATGGAATATATCAGGGACAACATAAGGTGGCTCAATCATTTTTCTTTGTGAAAAATATTACCTTTTTTTAAGATAAACTACACCCAGGAGTTTGCTCAACATTGCCTCCTTCAGTTGAGAAATGACAACAACAGAAGCCTTAACAAGATCATCAACTTCTTAGCTCTGGAGAAAATAGGGCCTTCACAGCTACTGCCGCTTCGAAAGTTGATACTACAACAAGTTTTGGTTAAATTTTCAAACAGGACAATCTAATCCATTTGGTACTGTTGAACAACCAACACAGAGCTCAAACAACTCCAGCATTTTTCACGCACAGTCACAAATACAGGTGCCGACACAACCACAAACACAGAATCAAGCACCAATATAGATGCAACCACAAGCACACACACAGACACAACCATTTGATCTTGAATTTACGCAAGGCTAAGTCACTTACTCAAACTTCTTCAGCACTCTCACCACCAGCATGCCGTTCTCCAAGTTCACAGCACATACCTCACCACCAAGCCCTCCTTTGCATGGCTTCTTGACTTGCTCTTCCACGCAGGACCTTGCCAGATTTCTCAGCAGCACACACTTTACTCACACACAGGCGCAACACAATTCTTACACACAAACATATCTCTCCAAGGGTACTGCAAGTTCACAACCACACTATTTGCAGAAGAACTCTCACAAACTCACTCAGCTTACCTCACCCGAGATCAAACCCTCAGCTCTGATACCATATCAGAAACACTAAAGACTCATGAAAAGAGCTTGTTCATTACATTACAAACATAAAAATTTATACACAGAGACAGTCGTAGATGCCACAGCAATCTGTCGACTGACATTTATGGTTGAACGACAATGGCCGAATACCGCCGCTTGCTACTGACTAACATTGATGACCTGCCGACTTCTAGAAACTACCTGTTGAATTATCTAGATTAATCTAGCAACTACATTAATGCGGGTGGTTGGAATTAATGTCTTCCAACAGTTTCTTTAACTCGACTTCATTACCAGCCCCTGCAGAAGCACCAGTTAGTAGTAGTACGCAGAATGAAAAGTCTTCAAACAAATTACACATAATTTTAGGTGTTGTTGGCGGCTTGCTTTTTTTGTTATAGGTATGTGTGTTAACAATAGGGAGGAGATTGATGTTTGTCATATTTCTAAATCCTTCCGAAGGTATTTGCATGAATTACTTATGATTACTAACGATGCTTATGATTAGATCCGAGTTTAGATGGTATTCAATTTTGCGGCAATGAATACACGGTGCTTATGATTAGATCCGGGTTTAGATGGTATTCAATTTTGCGGCATACGTCATGAAAAAGCTATGTATTTTCGTTGTATAGGTCATGGGCAAGTCGAGGAAGACACAACAATCGATGAGGATCGGCCAATTGTGTTGACCATGGAAGAATTGATAGTTTCTACGGAAAATTTTCATGATAATAATAAGCTTGGGGAAGGTGGATTTGGGGCAATATACAAGGTAACAATCAATAAGAAACTTCTCCTAGTTTATAAAATAGTACTCTTCGGCTTCTCTCACTGCACCTTAGACATTTTTGCTGAATTTTTCAGGTAACTGCTGAAGATAGAAAAGAAATAGCTGTGAAAAAGTTGTCCTTAAAATCTCTACAAGGAAATGAAGAATTTCTAAATGAAGTTAAACTTGTGGGCAAAATTCAACACAAAAATCTTGTGAACTTACTAGGCTATTGCACAGAAGGATCGAAAAGGTTGCTTGCTTATGAGTACTTACCGAATAATAGCCTAGATAAAATCCTATTCAGTGAGTTTTCTTTTTCCCATGGAAAAAGCCACACTTCCTTTATTAATAAACAAACTACATTTTGCAGATGCATTGCATATACAATATTTCAGGCATAGGATGTCCTTCATCAGCCCATTCAAAACTGTGTTCGACATTTAAGGCTTTTGGAAAAAACATAGAGGGTCTATAAATATAAAGTGTTGCTCTTCGCAGAGAGCTTTGTAACTGTATGTAAAAATGAAATATGTAAGCAGTGGATAATTGCATATGACTGTTGGCTATTGTCCAAAAAACAAAAATACAAAATTTACAGTTTCTGTTGAGTTTTCATATTTCAAGCTCTATGAACAGCCTGTGGTAATACTGATCGTTGTTGTCGTCTCTTTCCTCCATGATCAACTAGTTAGTGTTGTCCCTGAGCGCCGCCTCCTTGGATAAGTTGCTGGTGGCTGAGTTACGTTCCTTGTAAATGTGATAACAAGAGAAGACATCAAATTGTGATATGAGCCTGTGTGCTTCATCCAAGATATGTTGTAGTGTGTATGTATTGCAATGTGCTATTTTATTCAACTAGTTACAAATAATTTGAGAATCTCCAAATAGCTGTAATTGATGACAGTTTTTTGATAATGCAAATAGAATGATGTTTTTTTTCCGAAACGAGTTCAACAAAGTTGTTTGTTCCCCTTCCTAGACCCATTTGTATTTTGAAAAAATGGGAAGCAGATAGGTGAAGTATTGCCCCACCCCCACAACCCATCTCCTGCGCTGAACCGTCAAAATAAAACCAAGGGTGGGATTGCTCAATGGTTTCAAGGGTAATAATCTTTTGGTTTGAGTGGTCTTCTTCATCGGGGATGGAACTGTAATCAGCTAGAAGCCTTGAGGTGATGGAAGGCCAGTGGGGAGGTCTTTGTAGAAATATGGCTTGGTTTCTAGCAATCCAAATGGCCCAGCTAATAAGAAGCGGAACGTTTTTTAGTTTGGTTGAGTTGCATGTGCACCACGCGTTCCAAGCATTCGAGAGATAAGGACCATGTCATTTCAAACCAGAAGAGATCGAAATCAAGAAGCCATTCCAAAGCTCTTGAGCGAGCGGGCAATGTAGGAAGAGGTCTTCAATATCCTCATTATCACTTTTACAGAGATGGCACCAAAACAGCCCAGCAAAGTATCTTCTCATCAAGTTTGCCCTGGTTGGGACTTTGTTGCGAAGAATTGACCACATGAAAATTTTGTCCGAGGGGGCGCCTTCAACTTCCATGGTTGTTTCCACCACTGTGCTAGATCCAGTGGCTTGTGTCTTTCCATTAGTACTTGGTAGCCTACCTTGGGGGAGTATGTTCCATGTTTAGCATGTGCCCAGATTAGCTCATCCTCACCGTCTGTAATTCTGATGTGGGCCTCCATCAGTGCATTTGTATAGTTGTTCCATTCCTGTTGCCAGCATCTAGGAATATTCAGCTCAATAGCAGATTTCCATGCTTGTTGTAAGATGGTGGAATAAGACCCATCTGCAATCTGATTAATATGCATTATGCCAATGGCCTGAAGGTGTTCTCGAGGGCCGACCGAGAGAGTGTGAGCGTTTCCACAGCCCACCTAGGGGTCGATACCTATCTGAATCTTAGACCCGGATCTAATTCTCCATGTCAATCCACTGCGAATAAGCTCCTTCGTGTTGCTGACAGCCTTCTAGATAATAGATATGTTATTCTTCCTGATGTCTTGTCTGATCCAGTCGAGGACACTTGTTGATTGGATATATTTAGATACTACTACCTTCGTCCAAAGGCTGTTGTTGTTTAGCAATTGCCACCCTAACTTGGCAGCCAATGCTTGTGAGAAGGAGTCTAGCCTCTTGATGCCCCATCCTCCCCAGCTCTTTGGTAAGGCCAAATAATCCCAGCTCGTCCGTGCAAATATCCTCCCTGGTTGGTTCCCTTTCCACAAGAACCTACAACAAAGGTTCTGTAGGCGTGACAGTATACCTCTGGGAATCCATGCTAGATTCATCCAATAAACCGGGTGGCTTCTAAGACTGCCTTGATGAGTACCAACCTCCCTGCCCTGGATAGATATTTATGGTACCATATATTGAGCCTCTTCTCCACCTTCAATATAAGCCATGTCCAATCTGTTATCTTGTATCCAATGGGTTTGAGCTTATATCCTAGGTATTTGAGTCCATTTTCCAGTTGGACTACGACAAAAGCAAATCTTCTGAGAGAAAACTGAACCTCATGATGGGAGCAGCCAGTGGCAGTTATAGTGGATTTCACTTCATTTATAACCATGCCAGTGGCCTTAAGGAAGATACCAATGGCTTGGTGAAAAGCGAGTATGTCCCCACTGCCCCCATTAAGGAGGATCAATACATCATCTACAAAAAACAAGTGGGAGAGGGTACAATCGTTTGTGATTTTGATACCCTTTATACGCCCCATTCTGCATTCTTCTCCAATGATTCGGCTGAGGCCTTCCATGATGAGCAGAAAGAGCAGAGGTGAAAGAGGGAATCCTTGCCTCAGTCCTCTTTCTACATGGAAAAAAGGGGTGGCAGAGCCGTTTATCAACACACTAAAGGATACATTCGATATGCAGCAAAAGATCCATTTGATGAAGGAATAGGGGAATCCCAGGTGGGTCAGCAGCATACGAAGGTAAAGCCAGTTGACCCTGTCAAAAGCTTTGGAGAGGTCAATATTCAGGATCATGCCTTTTAGCTTCCGGGTCTGTACAGAATGGAGGAGTTCCTGTGCAGTGCCGACAGCTTCATGAATTTGTCAATTTTGGAGGAAGGCAAACTGCTCCGAGGAGATGTGGGCTGAGAGAATAGGCTTGAGGCGATTTTCTGTGATTTTAGCAATGATCTTGTAGATGCAATTGCATAGGGAGATGGGGCGGAAGTCGTCAAATTAAATGGGTTTATCCACTTTGGGAATGAGGGCAATAAAAGTAGAGTTGAAACTATCCCACATTATGTCCCTCTGTCTGCATTCTTCAACCAATTTCAAAAGGTCAACGCTGAGAATATCGAAGAAAGCAGAGTAAAACTCTACGGTCCAACCATTCGGTCCAAGGCTCTTATCTTTTTTCAACCGTTTTAGGGTTGCTTCCAGTTCTCCCATGCTTACTTCCTTTGTCAAATCCAGCCCCGCTTCCTCGTCCACAAATCTAGGAAAAGTCTGTGCAATGCACAAGATCTCCGCTAGTGTGGCATGAGGGGGCTCCTTGTATATTTTCTTGAAGTGTGTGGTAGCTAAAGATGCGAGCCCTCGAAATGTGTTAACTATAGTGCCATCCTCCTTCTTGAGCTCCTAGATGGTGTTAATCACCTTTCCCCCATTTGTGTGTCTGTGAAAAAACTTAGTGTTGTCGTCTCCCTCTTTGAGCCAAATAGCTCAACTGCGGACTCTCCAACACTCTTCCCTCTTTCAAAATTTGAGCTCTCTTGTGGAGTAGATCAGCTAGCTTATCCTTCTATTCCTATGAGGTAAGAATCCTCTCCGAATCCTCCTCCATTTTAGCGATTTCTTCTTCAGCCGATTTGACTAATTACACATCCTGCTCCTTTTTCCTCCTTGCCTATTCTATAGAGATTTCTTCATCTCACACATATTATGGGCAAATCCTTCTGCGATGAGTCCTTCTGAGCCCACCTGGTGGGCCTTCCAATAATCACTGATTGTTTTCATGTAGCCTGCATCCTTTAACCATGTTGAGTTGAATTTAAAGGGGGCTTTGGGCTTGTTATGGGCAGCTGCCAGCTACAAATAGATTGGCCTATGGTCAGAGACCCCTCCTGAGCCTATCCACTGCCTGACCTGATGGCCTTGATTGACTAAAGCTTCTATGATCAAGAAGCAATCCAAACACCTGGCCAGACTGGCCACTCCGGTTCTATTGTTCCTCCAAGTTGGCTGGATCTTAGTAGAGGGGGTGTCTATAAGGTTATGGGAGTCTAGCAAATCTCCAAAGAATACCGACAGAGGATCCACTTGAGTGTTAAGTCCCCAAGACTCCGCAAATCCCATCGAGAAATTTAGGTCACCTTCGAGGATGATATGGTCTCCTTGGAAGGAAGTGGAGGAGAGTAGTGTTCGCCAGTAGACCTCCTGGTCTCGGCAGGGCCCATAGATATTAATAAGCCTTATACAAGACTCTAGAGCCGATGAGTAGATGTCGATACCCAGAAATCCCACCCACCCCAGACATTAAGCAACTTAATGGAGTGGTTGCAGAAGCCTACAGATACACCCACTGAGTGACCTATCACGTCCAATGATTAGAAGGTCCAACAGGGGAGCCATGATTCCAGGAGGGGTGAGATGGAGCTGTCAAGTCCAAGAGTTTCTTGTAAAAAGATGATGTCCATGGGTTCCGAATATATTAGGCATCTCATGGCTAGTTTTTTCCTTGGGCTAGCCAGCCCTTTGTAGTTGAAGGACAAGATCTTCATGGAGGGAGAGGGGATGGGGCGCCTTCTTCTCTAAGACCCCAGGGAATTTGTGATTGTCTACCAGAAACTATCTCTGCTCCTGCCTGGTGCCTAGCCTTAGAAAGGTGGGAGGGCCGCCCATGGGGGAGCTTAGGGAGATAAGGGAAAGAGATAGACCCAAAGCCAACTGCATCTTTGCCAAGCAAGAAGAATTTGGAGTGCATCGGGTAACGGTTGTCCTTACAGGGGGAGTGCATCAAAGGGGAGAGGGGAAGGGATCCTAGGAGGGAGGGCAGGGGAGGAGAGCCCGCGGAGGGGGGAACTGCCATGGGGCAGTGTATATTGGGGAGGGATGTTAATGGGGAATGGGGCCGAGAAAAGCACAAGAGGACGGGGGGCCAACCGGAAATTAGCCACTGGTGGGCGGGGCGGGAGGACCATGGGTATGCAATGCAGTAGACATAAAAATATCAGAAGCAGATTTAATAGAGTGAGAG
The DNA here is from genome assembly GCA_000404065.3 of Pinus taeda. Lineage (NCBI taxonomy): Eukaryota > Viridiplantae > Streptophyta > Pinopsida > Pinales > Pinaceae > Pinus > Pinus taeda. Next base: position 43,134 of record APFE030606257.1, read on the forward strand.
ATATATGGAGCCGTACCCGCGGTGAAAGCCTCCCCTAAATCTGCCCGAGCTTGCGTCAACGGCGGAGAGGGTGGCTTCAGTGGAGAATTCCCCCACTTCTTACTAGGACCAGGTTCTGCAGCATCAATTCTCTTGGCCACATCATGTATAGATTGTTCCTCCATCGACTGCTCTTCCGGGGTAGACACCGGGGGTGCCTCGTAATGTTGTTCATGTTCCCTCGGTCTCTGACCCTTGTTAGGGTTGAGGGGGCAGTGTCTATAAACATGGCCGACCTTATGACAGTGCCGACATCTGTAGGGCATGCCCTTGTAGTCCAGTATCTGCTTCCTGGTAAAATTCCTCCACTGAATGGTGATATATTCTTGCAGTCCCTCACGAGTGTCCATATGCACCAGGATTCGAGCATAGAGCATTTTCCCCATGACAAGGTAGGATTTATCCGAACCCATGTACGAGCCAAGCGAGTTCCTAATTCTCTTAAATTTTTCTTCCGACCAAAAATGTGGGGGAAACCCTAGAAGCCTAACCCATATTGGTCCAATCTCGAGCTGTTTCGATTCCGGATCAAAGAGCGGTGACCATCTCTTCAAGTGAACCGGGGCGTTGTCAAAGTGCCAGTGGGAGGAAAGCACCCAGTTAGTATGATCCAATCGTGCAAACCTGAAGGCGAACCATCCCCACACAAATATATGTATGGTGGGGAGATTAGTGAGTTGATGGCCCAACCTCAGATACCCACGCTTTTAGTCATTCCACTGAGTAATTTCTACCTCGAATCCTTCCAACTAAGACCTGATCCGCTATGTCCATGGATTCTGCCAACTGAATGTCTTCTTCCAATCGAAGGATGGCGTCGTTGGACTTCGATCTGAAACACTTCACCTTCTTCCAAGGTCTCGCCTCCTCGGATGGTGTTGCCCTTGCGTCCTAATAAATTCCAGGGGATGTGTTCTCCTCAGGGCCAGGGGG
>APFE030606257.1:55078-101969 GCA_000404065.3 Pinus taeda
AATATTTTTGAAATCTACCATTTAAATAATAATAAAATATAACTCAACTTAACATTACTTTTAACTTGGACGACACTCATAAGCAGGCTGTCAGATATCAAAATGACAATCCCCTATGGTTATGCAGGCGTGGAGACTATACAAAGGAGGAAATAGTGTGGATATGATTGATCCAGCCATCATTGGAACGTGCGACGTGGACGAAGCATTGAGATGCATTCATATTGGTCTTTTATGTACACAAGCTGACTCATCACTTCGTGCATCAATGTCTCGAATCAATTTGATGCTTTCATCTCATTCTGTAACATTACCGGATCCCACACCGCCTGCTTTGGTGACATCTCATGTTTCTGGGTCCACCAGTTCTGGCTTTGGGGTCTCACGATCTGCTAACATCTCTCCTACGTCGCTTGCTTCGTTTCACGCTCCTCTCTCTAACATCTCTCCTTACGTCGCCTGCTTCGTCCACGCCGCTCCTCTCTCTAACGCGTGCGCTGAGAGACACTGGTTATTTTTATATTAAGAAATGTGGTTAATTTATATTAGTTTTTACATGATGTTATTTGTTATCTGACAATAGTTTCATTATTGTATTAGATAAATGTGAAAAAAGTAAATGTAAATTTAAAAATACAACTCAGTTAATATTTAAAATTCTATTTGTATCATAAAAGAAAATAATATGATTATGCTAACGTCTTTTATTATAATTACATCGGCCTAGATCCATCTTTACTTTGGATTTACCAAGCACCCAAAGCATCAAATCTCTCTTTATTTCGAGAGAGGGTGCAATTCACGAAATTTGATAAGGCTTGTAGATTCAGAAGTGAGATGGATCTAGGATCGTTTAATTGTTAGCTATACTTATAAAAAGTGGATCGCCTAAGAGGAAATCTACAATAAAATATAATATTATAGCATTATATTTTACTTAATAATTATTACTACTCCACCCAGTAAAAACTTGAGAGAAGTGGGGGTGGGGAAATTACTAATTAAAATGTAATATTATTACATTTTATTCAATATTTCCTCTCACCCGTGCTAATTTTATATAGTTGAGTTGGTTTCCTTTAAATATAAAGAAGAATTATAATAAAAGGGGACTTCTTGATGGGAAATATTTGATAAAATATAATATTAGTTTATTTTATTTTATTTTACCCAATATTTCTCGCAAGCTAGTAAAAAGTGGATGAAGGTAGATATAAATATTAGATAAAATATAATAATTACATTTTACTTAATATTTCTCTCACCTCCTCCCCTCACCTCAACTCACTTTCAAGTTAAGCTTATTCATTTCTAAACTTACCATCCTAGATCTTTCTCTATTTCTACAACACATTGTTACACATAAATTAAGAGAATACATTACATATCTTATATTAATTTGATTATTAAAAAACCCATTAAAATGAAGAATAAACTATTTTCTGTACTATGTGCAATCTTGTTTAACCTTACACTTCTTAAAAATACCTTCATGAATCACCCAATAACCTCCAAGAAGCTCTAAAGCTTCTAAGAAGATATACACATTATGCAATCATCCATTCAATGATAGAAACAAAACATACAAAAAGACACAGAGCCACCTAACAATTCCATACAAATGCAAGTGTAAACATATCCATAAAATCGTTTTACCTATAAATGGACCCAACACCATTATTTTCTACATCTAATTATGTATCTAAATATAACATCAAACTAAGACGGATCTAGACTACTTTAATTTCCCCCTTAAATAGGTTATATTCCACGTGATTACCAATGGTCAATACCATGGGTTCTTAATCCCATGGTCAACAAGATAGGTCATTTTTTTATTATTAATTTTTATAGGATTATTTTTATTTTATTTTCACCTAGCGAAAAAGTTGGCGTTATGATAAGTGACATTAATGTTACACATCTCTACCATGTTTTATTTTTATTTTTACCAAGTCAAATTTTTTACATTAAATTTACACATCTCTAACATCGTGGACTCGAGAGTACCTATGCGTCCAATAAAATGGTAATTTTATAAAAATAAAAAATATTATGTAATATTTTAAAATAAAATTATTATATTCAAAATGTAGAGTCCACTAATGTTAAATTAACTATTTTACTATAAAATATTATATTCAAAATCTAGAATCCACCAACCTTAAATTAACTATTTTGCTTTAATTATTTCACATTTTCTAACAAACAAACTTCCACTTTGCACTGTTCCATTAAACTAATTCCACCTAGCTTTCAGTAAAACCAATGTTGAATTTATATTTTGTTTATACATAATAATTATATCGATTTTTAATTAGGACAAACATTTACAAATAGAGTAGATTTATTCACACACCAACTAGAGATGGAAGCACCAACCTCCAACCCACACTCAATAAGGAACTAATATTCTCTGTAGAAGGCAGCTATTATACCTCATATCAACTTTGTTCTCCTCAGCGGTCTTTCGTCTACTCATCCCACACTGCACTCCTTCCTCTGCTCACTCTGCAACAACTTGTTGTTCTGCTCAATAGAATTTACTAACACACAACCCACAGAAAACTCTATCATTCTCTGCTCACTCTATAGCATCCCATTAAACACATTCCTCTAGATTGAGCAACATACACTCAACTCTCAACCTTTTTCTTATACTTTGGCACTTTTATCCTTTCCGCACAATAATATAGGGTTTATTGGGGTCTCTTTTCTCTACATAGGAACTCTTAGTCTCTTCTCTACAGCACAGGCTCACTCGAATTGACAAAACAGTGCACTCACACCCACTGAGCTTTCCACACAAATCACTAGCAACAATGATGCTTCCCCCCATTTTCTCAATGGAAATCATTAGTTTTGTTCCTCTGTTGCACACTGGTCAATGTTGCCTCTACTACCATCCATAGTGCCCAAGAGTGTACTCCTGCATGGCTTCTCCATCTTGTTGTTGCATCTCTTACTTGAATTCTTCCACTACATTAAAACATGAGAATGGGCTCTTGAGTGTTCACATGTTGAGGCATGAATGTTTAGTCAAGTTGCACACTACAACAAGGCATTTTCCTTTATGTGAAAAAATCTCTTGTCCTTGAGGTTCTGATATTTGTTCAAATCCTTGTACCATGCAAGAAAGATCAGGGATGGATTGTCTCAGCTCATGCCAAACTCCATTATTTCATATTGCACAATCATGGTCCATTCTGCCTTGACGCAGTGATCTAGGTGGATGTTGGTGGCCACCCACCTATCCCACTTGGACCCCCACAACTGTCTCTTTCAATTTTTCAGTTTCCTTAATTGTAGCACAATTTACTATTTTTAGCAGTTTTTTCGGGTCCTAAACTTCCGGAGCCGTTTTGAGGCCCTAAACGAAGTTTTTTGAGAAATCTAGGAGGTCCATGGACTGATGTTGCTCTTCCAAAAGTTGTAGTGCCAGATAGATCTTTCTAACGAGCTATTGTATGCGTTAAATGGAGATCGTATGCCAAAATTAGGACCCCGGGAAGTTGATGTACTAATTTACCCAAACGAGGCCCACAGTTTTGTGTTTCATCTTCTAGGGTTAGGTTCTTGGATGTTTAGTGTTTTCCATTATTTCTCAACAATAAATAGACCTTCGAGCCTCATTGCAACCCAGTTCAGAGGCATGTAGCTGGCACACCTCTTCTCAGAGATAAGCTACCATCACCTTAGCTAGTTTATTTCCATTTCTATTTGTAAGCATATTTCAGTATTTTATAGTAACGAAATGAAGTATTATTTCCATTGCATATCTGCATTTATGATTATCTTTGTAATTTGTTGCGTTCCTATTTAAATCTAGATCAGTGGTATCAGAGCGGTCTACTCTTTCTCTGTCTTTCTTTGCATGTCCCTAACGAAGTCGGGATATAAGGAGTTAGGGCTTGATCTGGTCAAAACTTTGCAAGACCATCCTCGCAAATCCCGACAACCTCCTATGGCAGATGAAAATAAAGATGAGGGGGCAGGAGATCCTATCAAAATCTTGCTCGAAGAAGCCCCCGAGCGACAAAGGAATGTGATGATCAACAACTTTTCCCAAATCCTTCAGCGGCTACCTAGAGTCGATGCATCGGCTTCCAACAGCTACTTTGGAAATGCCACACCCTTTAAGGTACAAGTTAATTTTTAAATCCCCATCTTCGAGGGTCAAATAGACGCATATGCCATAGATAAATGGTTAAATCTGCTAGAAGGGTATTTTTCTGTTCATGATTTTTCCAGTCGGGAAAAGATTATTTTTGCTCTTCTTAAAGTAGCCCCCCACATCAAGGACTGGTGGAAAACCTACTGCGAGGAAAAGGATGAAAGTACGGGCTCACTATTTTCAGCCGCACCCACTTGGAATTCATTTCAAGAAGCCATCAAGGAATAGTACTACTCTATCAAAAGCTATGAGGACAAATACGTAAAGTGGACCGCGTTGCGGCAGGGAAGGGACCAAGATGTGTCGGAGTTCACAAACATTTTTCATACCCTTCGCACACAGTTGGGTATCAAGAAATCTGAGCTGCATTTGGTACTCAAGTACTACAGCGACCTACACAGATACATCCAGGAAGAGATGGAGTTCCTGAACATCTCCTCGCTCGGCACATCATACTGATATGCTGTCAAGATTGAGAGAAAGTTTAAACAAAAGAAGCAAGACTTTGGATTTGCAAATCTGAAGACTAAAGGACAAAGCCAAGGCGGGGTGACCCAAGACAACTCATCGAAGCCAGAAGAAAAGAACAACACCACAGAGTCGAAGAAGGACATAGGAAAGTGGTGTGAATTCCAGAAGAGCCCCACTCACAACACAAGTGAGTGTCGGACCAAGCAGTCGCTGATGGCCGAGTTGAAGGCTTCAGAATCAGATACATGTTCTGACCCTGAGTCAGAACCCGACAAGAGGAATGGCAAAGGGAAGCAGCTCATTGAAATGGAGCCCAGCGCCACTGTAGCCACCGCCAAGATCCAGAGGTGGGGGAGCATCTTTTCCACTCATAGCTGTGGGTGAAGAGTTTGTCGCTGCAATTCATTATTGATAGTGGGAGCCAAAAGAACCTCATTTCAATAGAGGTCGTGAAGCGGTTGAGCCTACCGACTACACCACACCCATAGCCATACAGTATTGGATGGCTTCACCAAGGACGATATCTCTGAGTTCGCCAGTAGTGTCGCCTTCCCTCTAGCATCAAACGCTTCACATATGAGGTATTGTGTGATGTTGCACCTCTTGATGTTTGTGATGTACTATTACGCCAACCACACTTATGGAGGTGACATGCTATGTATATGTCAAGGCCTTGCACTGTTATTATCACTTTGGGTAATTCATTATACAGGATACCGGAGGTAGCCCCACCTACTGCCACCTCTTTGATCTCTGTTAAGAAAGGCAGCAAGCTTATCTCCCAGAAAAGGAAATTCATTTTCTATCTAGTTCGCTCCCAAAGTAAGGGAAGATCATCACCACATCCATGACCCCCACGAAGGGTTCCTCCACGCAACAGCAGCAGTAGAGGGATACAGCCATGAAAGAACACAAGAACAACTTCTCCTCATCCACAAGGGTACCACACAAGTTTCAGGTGGGTGACAAAGTTTGGTTGCATCGGCAGAAATAATGCCTTACCAGAACCTATTAGAAGCTCAAACCACTCCGACATGGTCCTTACACCATTACCAAGGCTATGGGAAACAATGCTTTAGAGCACAACATTCCCTCATTCCTTTTCCTGCGCCAAGTGCTCAATGTGTACCGCCCTCGACCATGCTTCCCACCATTAGTGGACACATCTGAGATTGCAAAACAGCTCACTAGGGACCAAGTTCAGCAGATGGAGGAACTCAATGCAATGGGGACCATTTCTTCCTACGGGGGGAGGAATGATCTAGGTGGATGTTGGTGGCCACCCACCTATCCCACTTGGACCCCCACAACTGTCTCTTTCAGTTTTTCAGTTTCCTTAATTGTAGCACAATTTAGTATTTTTAGCAGTTTTTAGTACTTCAAGGTCCATTTTTACCTTGAAGTGTCTTCCCATTAAGTAGGGTTTCCATTTCTTAAGTGCATGTAGTATTGCCAACATTTCCTTTCCTTCTCATAAATAGCTTTGTGTAAAAACTTTCCCTTGATTGGACGACTTTCAAAAGCAATGGGTCTTTCATCTCGCATTAAAACAACACCAATTCCATTTCCTGAAGCATCACATTCCACAATAAAGGTTTTTGTGAAGTCCGATGTAGCTAAGGCCGATGCTTGGCACATTGCCTATTCAAGATGTTCAAAGGCCTTTGTTGCTTCTGGAGTCCATGAAAATGTATCTTTCTTCAATAATGTTGTTAGAGGTGCTACTGTTCTCCCATAATTCTTAACAAACTTGCGATAATATCCCGTCAACCCGAGAAATCCTCGTAGATGTTTTATGGATGTGGGGATTTTCCATTCCTTAATGGCTTTAATTTTGCTATGGTCTACCTTAACACCTTCATGAGATACAATAAGACTCAGATATTCCACCTCTTGTACTCCAAAGAAACATTTGGAGCTTTTTGCATATAATTGTTTCTCCTTCAATAGTTTGAGCACCCTGTCAACATGTTCAACATGATCCTTCCAAGACTTGCTGTAGATTAGTATATCATCAAGAAATACTAACACAAATTTTCTAAGGAAGGGTTTGACGATGGAATTCATCAAACCTTGAAATGTAGAAGGTGCATTGGTAAGGCGAAAAGGAATGACCAAAAATTCATAATGACCCTCACGAGTTCTAAATGATATTTTCGGAATGTCTTCAGTCTTCATTCTGCTTTGATGATATCCTGAAAAAAGATCCAACTTGGTGAAGTAAATTGATCCATGCAATTCATCCAATAATTCATTAATGACAGGAATGGGAAATTTATCTTTACTAATGAGCTTGTTGAGCTCCTTATAATCCAGACACATGTGCCATGATCCATCCTTCTTGTGCACCAATACTAAAGAAGAGAAAGAACTTTGACTAGGTTGAATTATACCAGCCTATAGCATTTATGAAACCATACGTTCAATTTCACTCTTTTGGGCATAGTGATATCTGTACGGCTTGATGTTTGGAGGAACACTTCCTGGAATCAAATGAATAGAATGAGCATGACCACGAATAGGTGGGAGATCTTTGGGAGTCTCAAAGACCTTGGAATGATTGTCCAAGACATTTTGGATATCTGGAGAAATAGATGATTTTGATGTGGGAACCTCTAGTGAACATAATTGTGCAATTACACCTCGTTGTTCCTTCTTTAGAAGCATTGTCATACCGTCAGAGCTGATTATCTTTCCCGATTCAACATCCTTTCCTTCCGCACAAAATTTCATGAAAAGTTCTTGAAAATTAAAAGCTATTGTACCCAAGGATTGTAGCCATTAGACTCCTAGTACAACATCAACACCACCCATTGGAATGGAAATCATTGAACTATTCAATACATATTCTCCCATGGATAGCTTGATATTATGGAACTTTCCAGAGAAATTTATGGTTCCCCCACTTGCAACCATCACTTGACACTCTGGTGCTGGATATAGGAAGCAATTCAATTCCTTCGCTATCTTACAATGAATAAAATTATGGTTATTTCCCGAATCAATCAATACTATTACCTTTTTCTTCTTGCTATGTCCTTCTATCTTGATAGTTTGAGGAGTGGTAATTCCTACGAATGCATTACAAGATATGGTCGGATTCATTTATTCTTTATCTAGGTTTTGTTCCTGGAGTATATCCTCTTCTTTTGACATTTCTTATTCCTTTTCTTCCTCCTTTTCACAATCTATATAGAATAATTTCTTTTTAGCACACTTATGACCTTTAGTGTATTTGCTATCACAACTGTAACAAAGCCCTTTTTCTCTTTTTTCTTCCAATTTTTGTGGTGTCAAACTTGTAGGTTATGGAAGGGTAGGGGCAACAACACTTCCATCTTTATAGTTATGAGTGGTAGGCTTCCTTGTTGCCATAATTTTGCTTTCTATTTTTCTTGCTAACTTGAATGCCTTCTCCAACGAATCAGGTTCCCAAAGGCAAACCTCATGTTGGATATTATCCTTTAAAGTCCCTATGAACACATCAATCTTATGATCCTTTGGAATATTTTTTACCCTTATGTTCAATTTTTCGAAGTCCTCAATGTGCTCCATCATTGAACTCTTTTGTTTGAGATTTATCAATTGGCTAAAAAAGGTGTTCCTTTTTTTATCCTCATAATATGCTATCATTTCTTCCATAAAAATTGCCCAAGTGACAATTTGTTTACGAGAGCAAAGCCATCGATACCATACAAACTGATTTGGTTCCATATATAAAGTTGCAATACGTACCTTTTGTGTGTAGAAAATACAAGATCGAATCACACCACACCATCCAGTCTACGCATGAAAAACATGTCTTGAAAAAAATTACCCATAATTTTAGGTGTTGTTGGCATCACATAGAAAATGAACCAAAAGCTGTAGTGTAACCAATATGTTTTTTTGTTTTGTTTTGTTTGTTTTTTTTGTTTTTTTTTGTTTTTTGTTTTTTGTTTTTTGTTTTTTGTTTTTTGTTTTTTTTTTAAATTATGTAATTTTAGTAATATTTTGATAAAATTTTGTAGGGATTTTTCTAAATTTAATTTATAGTAGTCAAACTTTAAGATTTTGGGTGTTCCATAGGTTTGTTTTACAGTTTTAATCCGTTTCCATCATGAAACATAATTCAAACAACATTGCTACTACAAGATTTTTTGAAATATTTTTACCTAAATTCCCACAACTTTTAAGTATCCAAACAATTTCTCCGCCTCAATAAAGTTGACCGAACCCAAAAAAACCCATATAACACATTGTATTGTATTTGAATATAATATATTTAATACAGGAAACATCAACATATTAGAAGACATGTATTCTGTTGCATTCTCATATAGCATAACATCCATTGACTTCCACAAAATTTTCCTCTTGGTTCATCGGTAGTCTAAGAGCATTTATCCTTTGAGTTGAGCACCAAATTGAACAATGTGAAAACTATCATTCGAGTACTCATTGATCTTGGAGATCCAAACTCAACCACATTCTGCCAGAAATCTGTCTTTATTCTTGCATTAAAAAGAACGATTACGGTTAGTGTTACCAGGGATTCACTTCTTATATTTCGAGTCCAGATAATGATGAACAGTCATGAAACCTAGTCCATGATGGCCGATGGTAGCGAAATCCTTAGCCATCCTGTAGGATTAATAGACTTATTAATAGACTTATTAGGAGATTATTTGAAGAGTTTCTGTGCTAGGAAATTATTTGAAGGGTATCAATATTATCATAAGTTTTATCAGACTTCATGATTACAACACATGAGTGAAAATATTTGCCTCGAGATAGTCTGGATCCGTCTTAATCATGGATGGATATAAATTTGAATCATGCGTAAAAATTTTCAATTTTAGTGAGGACAAATATCTTTACACATCATACTAGTCAAAAACAAGGGAGTTTTATGAAAGGCTTCAATTAATATTTTACTCATACTTGTTTGGCATAAATAGCCGTTGTATACACTTTAGATCCTATAGTTTAGGCCTAGAATAAGGAAAACTGATATAATCACAGGAGTCTGTATAGCCAATTTTTCAGGAGTGATTCTCGTCTATCTGTAAAGCCAGTCGCAGAGACAAATCAAGGATCAGCCAGTGGTAGAGACAAATCAGGAACTTGAATTACGGAGAACCAACTTGGAGATAATTGCTCCCAATTGTCAACACTCCCTCTCAAGTTGGTAAGTAGATGTCAATCATGCCAAATTTGTTGAGATAGCCATTAAATGCTTGGTTTGACACTGCTTTGGTCAGCACATCAGCAATCTGGTCTTGAGATCGAACATGAGGAACTTCAATCAACTTTTCTTCTAGTTTCTCCTTGATAAAATGCCTATCAACCTCAACATGCTTAGTTCAATCATGTTGAACTGGATTATGAGCAATATCACATGCTGCCTTGTTATCACAGTATAACTTCATAGGACCGACTTGCTTCATATGTAAATCCTGCAACATATTTCTAATCCACAGCAATTCACATATTGCCTTAGCCATTCCTTTGTATTCTGCCTCAGCACTGGATCTAACAACTACCTCTTGTTTTTTGCGTCGCCAAGTAACTAGATTTCCTCCTACAAAAGTGAAGTAGCCTGATGAAGAACGTCTATCCTCAATTGACCCAGCCCAATCAGCATTTGTATAACCTTTAACATCCAAGCTATCACCTTTTGTGAATAAAATTCCCTTTCCTAGAGATGACTTCAAATAACGTAAGATCCGGATGATAGCATTCATATGTTCTTCACTTGGGGAGTGCATGAATTGACTGACAACACTTAGTGCATAGGCTAAATCCGGTCGAGTATGTGCAAGATACATTAATCTTCCAACCAATCTCTGATAGCGCTCCTTGTTAGCAGGAACTTGGTTTGGGTACACACCTAGCTTCATATTTTCTTCCATAGGGGTACTAGCTGGACTACATCCTGTCATACCAGTTTCCTTCAATAAGTCTAAGAAATATTTCCATTGTGACAAAAAAATACCTTTCTTTGATCTTGACACTTCAATTCCAAGGAAATATACTTCAATTTCCCAAGATCCTTCATTTCAAACTCACAGGCATGCTACTCTTGCTGTGCTTTCCTTTCTTCAGGATCATCTCCAGTTACTATCATATCATCAACGTACACAATGAGGGCTATGATTCATTCTCCATTATGTTTCAAGAAGAGAGTGTGATTTGAGTTACTTTTATTGTAACCAATAGACCTCATAAAGCTAGTGAACCTTCCAAACCACGCTCTAGGGCACTGCTTCAAGCCATATAAAGATTTTTTCAATCTACAGACCTATTTATTGCCTTCAGTCTGCAACTTATAGCTAGGGGGAAACTCCATATATACTTCTTGGAGATCTACATGCAGAAATTCATTCTTTACATCAAATTGATGTAAAGGCCAATCAAAATTCACCGCAAGAGATAGTAAAATATGTATTGTATTAATTTTGGCCACTGGTGCGAATGTCTCCATATAATCAATTCCATATTTTTGAGTATATCCCTTGGCAGCAAGTCTTTCTTTGAACCATTCTATGGTTCCATCAGCTTTGTATTTAATCGAGAATACCCACCTACATCCAACAGGTATCTTCCCTTCAGGCAAGTCAACAACTTCCCACGTTGAATTCTTTTGAGGAGACTTCATTTCTTCATTCATCGCCTCCCTCCATCTAGGATCTTTCAAAGCTTTCTGCACACTGTTAGGAATAGCTACAATAGATAATTGATTCACAAATGCCTTACTCTCATTTGATAGTCTATGGTAGGATACATAATTGCTTATGGGATACTTAGATTTGGAGTTGAGAACAGGTTCATAGTTAACTTTGGGTTTCCCTCTTGTGACTCGATTTGGTAACTTTTTTAATTGAGGTTCAGATTCAGAGTTTACCTGAGACTCGAGCATGCAATCGGCTGGAGAAGACAATTGTTTTGGTGGTACATCGTGAGAGGAGGAAGACACATACAACACTTCCACTTCCATTTGATCCGAAACCTCATTCTCCATAACTTGTTGCCCATCTGGACAATCACCTCTGTGAGTTACAGCGTCACCATCACTTGTTTCCAAATGGTCACATTCACCCCTAGTGTCCAAATTATCTCCACTTATAAGATCAAGGTCCAAAGAATGATGCAAAGTCTCCATTTCATCTCTATTCTCCCCCTGAAGTGGAGACACAGAGGCAGAATAATACATATCATCTTCATGAAAGACCACATCACGAGTAACATAAATTTTATGAGAAGGGGGGTGATAACACCGATAACCTTTTTGATGCAAGGCATAGCCAACAAAGACACAGCGAAGGGCACGGAGTTCCACCTTATTTCTCAAGGGTTTGTGTAGGTGCACAAAGGCTACACACCCAAAAACTTTAGGGGAAAAATTCGGTATGGTAGGGGCACTCATAGTATTATGGAAAAAATCAAAGGGGGTCTGAAATTGTAGTGAACTAGATGGTACATGGCTAATGAGATAAGTTGTGGCCGTAATGGCTTCTCCCCAATAACTAACAGGCATATGAGCCCCAAACAAGGAAGCATTAACAACTTCAAGAAGGTGACGATTTTTCCGTTTTTCTATCCCATTTTGTTGAGGGGAGTAAGGGCAAGTCGTCTGATGAACAATGCCATGTAAATTCAAGTATTGTTTCAAGTCTTGATTAACAAACTCTCCACCATTATCAGTACGAAGAACCTGAATATTTGATTTATATTGGGTGGCTATTATTTTGTGAAATTGCTGAAACATGGAACTAACTTCATTCTTTGATTTCATTAAACAAACCCAAGTCATGCGAGTATGATCGTCGATAAAAGAAACAAACCAATGTGCTCCACTCAAAGAAGAAGTTTTTGCAGGTCCCTAGGCATCATAGTGAATAACCATAAAAGGCGCATGAATTTTATGCATACTGGTACACGGTGACTTTTAGCCAGTTCACAAATGTCACACTTAAAATCCAAAACATTTAACTGAGAAAAGAGATTTGGAAACAACTTCTGTAAATATCCAAAAGATACATGGCCAAAACGCCTGTGCCATAACCAGACTTCTGAACGTTGATGTGTGTCAAACTTATTAGCTGAGAAAACTTGAGCCAACTAATTGGAGCTTGCCGGCAATAGATCAAGATAGTAGAGCTTTCCTCTCCTAGTACCATAACCAATTGTCTTTCAAGTCCTAATGTCCTTAAAAACACAAAGGTTAGGCCAAAATATCACAATACAGTTCAAAGTGAGGGTTATTTGAGCAACAGACAATAAGTTATGATTAAGAGAAGGAACAACTAGAACAGACTCCAAATTCAAATTTTGGGTAGAGAAACTGAAACTTCTCTACCAAACAGGTTGGTCGTTCTCTTTCCACCTATTGTGATGATCTAGTAGAAATCTTCCAAGAACTAGATCATCGTGATGGGATTGTCATGAAATATCCCAAAGATGTTGTCTCCTATAAAAAATCAGTTGAGAGACTGTGGGTGCATATCTCCTTGAATGGACTAGATGTAGACTTTGAACAAATTCGAGGTGAGATTCTCAGAAAGGATCCTACACTCTATCTTGAAGCAACTTATGCATATGTTCATCGTGATGCCATTTGCCGAGCTGCGCTTCAAGGTGAACCTGAACACTCTGAATACACTGCTATGGTGGCTCGTCAGGGCAAGCCTTACCAATCACAAAAAACAGATCACACTTCTGGTCTGCCGAATCACACAACTGACCGAATCGGTCATCTGGATCACAAAATCGCAGCTATGAAACAGGAGCTACAAAATGAGAACATGTATGTACTCACTGTGAAGAAACTAGGCATACAAAGTCACGTTGCTATGAATTAATTGGATATCCAGAATGGTGGGATCCTGCCAAGGCACCTCGCAAGCGAAATTCAAAGTCAAATCATCATGCTTATGTTGTTGTGGCTGAGCCCTCCACCAACACCAGTACTACTGAGGAATCCTCTTCTTTCATTGCTACTGCTGGGAATGTTGGTAAGTCTCTTTATACCTCTGTCCCTATTAGTCATAGTGAATAGATAATTGATTCAGGTGCCACAGATCACATAACTTTTGATGGTAAACATATTCAGTCCATGAAACCCTCAGACCACCATATAGTGTCGACAGCCATACTAAATTATAACATCATACTAAGATGATTATACTAAATTATAACATAAGTCTTTTTACTCAATTAACTAAATAGTAATTTAATCTACAAATATTAATGTGGAATTCCTAAAAACCAAGACCATGTAGATCGAAATTGAATCGAATAACATCTGGGCTTTCTTGCAAATCAGCAAACAATGCTTCATCGCCTGAGCTGATTTGTTTATCGCCATAGAATCGTCAACTACGTGTCCGATAACTCCGGCTCCCACCAGCTCCTTCCTTTATCTGTTCGATTATTTGGTCAACTTAACCCAACACACCGAGGCAAAATGATGAACAGAGGGAGGAATAAGAAATGTTTTTATTACATTTTCGAAAAGGAAACACATGGCTTCAACCTCCACAACTTGATTTCCTAAACCATGTTGAGCTGTCAACTTGATGTCCAAAACATTTGTGGAGATTTGTTTTAATAAAATTTTAGAATTTGATATAGGTTATTCACTACTTTATTTAACGAATCTTTTATTTTTCAAATGTTTTTATGACATATTAAATAATATTTCTAATTTCATTACATATTAGAAAATATCTCTAAAAAAATTATTTAACTTCTTATCAATAAGAACCCAATACAACATCTTAATTAAAAAAACAATTTCATGATTAAATATAGTATGTATCTATTTTTTTATTAAAAGTTTTAGCTTTGTGTTTTTAAATTCCATTTCTTATACCAATCAATATCAAAACCTTTACACCTATATATTTCTCAATATATTATATCTTTTTTCTTCAATATATATCCTCATAGAAAATATGGTATTACTCCCTCAATGATGTTAATGTATCAAAACTGAAAAACCATTAATTTTTTTTTTACTATTATTCACTAAATTATGTATAAGAAGAAAACTATTAAATCTAAATCCTTCATAATTTTTTAATCAAAATTCTTGAAACTCAAGCCTATGGGCGTAATTATCTATTTAGGGTGAAATATTCTTATTATTTTCTCGTTTTATTTATTAGTGAGGAAATCTACATAATCTAAGTTTGGAAATAATGCTCCCATGTCATGTGTAGTTGTCATTATGAGTCCCTAGGTGCCAGTGTAGAAGCTGTTGATTCCTATGTATTGAGTTGGAGTCATGATCTAGATGTGTCAAAGTCAGCGTGTTATGTCTTATATATATGTAACTGTCATGATAAATAGTATTATAGTGTGTGATTTGTGTTCTGCAATTGTTCTCTATGCTTATCTCTCAATTTGTAACATGGTATCAGAGTCAGTGCCGGCTTGATTCCCTTACGGGAAGGACAAGAAGATGAGAGAGTTGTACATTTTCAATGTTGTTGTAGATTAGGATAAGTGTAAGAGAATCATTTCTTAATGTGTATCATTTTTTATAGTGTGTGGGATTTCAATATACTTATGTCTTTGGCTTTGTATTTGTGCAATCTATAGAGGACTATGGGTGGAGCTTTTGTGATCTACGATACATAGTCAATTCTCCTATAGCCCCCAAAATATTTCACTTGCTATAGATCTGACATGACAGTGTCCGTACAAGAAGATAGATGACTCTACAAAGATTTTACAAGAATAGTGTTGTGCATATGGAGTAGTGATTTGTGATTTTCTGCTACAAAGCATTTGAACCATTCTGCAGAACCAAAGGACAAAGATCTAAGTTGTTAAAGTGATTTGCATGTTTTTGATGTGAGTATTTTTATCACTGAGAACCGTAGATCTGAGTTGGTGTTTGTATCTACGCAGAGTGAGCGAAGGAATTAAATTTCGGACTATAGACTTCCGTGCTTCGGTGTTGGATCATTGTGGTGGCTAAGATCGTGTAAAATTTACGTGTGGATATTCCGTGTGGTTGAGATTTGAATGCCTCGATCTAGATTTGAGAATCACAAGGTGAGGAGTTGCATCAATTAATGAAAATATGGTCTCATCATAGGTATCCATCGTCGAATCCAATTAAGTGTTATTTTTTCTGTTTCGTTGTTGCATGGAATCTCTAAGAAATTGCAACGAGTTTATTCACAAATTGAAGTATATGAGTCTAGCTCATGCATGGGGAAAAAATTTGGTTTAACTTTATGATCTATTATTAAGCTTTCTCCATCACTTTGATCAAGATGTCATTGTAGTATGCTGACTCACATGTGAAGTTCATGATTTGTGGTTTGAGGGTTTCGTCAAAATTTGAAAAGTCACAGCCATACGTTGGGAGCCACCACTCATATATAGCGTGGCAATTGAATGTTTAAAAAAAAAAAGTTGTGCAAAATCAAGATCCAATTGGGAAGCAATTCTATATTTATTTGTTTGAGCCCAGTTGAGACGCTGATCCAAAATGGATCTTTGATAGAATTCTAAGTCTAAAGTGCTCCTCACAGAGGAAAATGAAAGTCCAATGATGCTCCTGTAAATAGTCATATTGTGTAGATCTTTTCATCTTGAATCTACTGAAATTTGAATGGACTAAAATGGACTTCGGATGCATAAGTTATCGTAGAAAGAAGATTGCTTTTGTCCTTTGAAAAATGAGGCATTTCTCCCAAAAATGGCATAAAAAACCTTATAAAAGAAATTGCATCGCAATAGCCAAAGGGAAGGACTTAAAGTGGAGGTGCAAGAGATCCTTGGTTACCGATCTCCGACTTATCGCATCAGAGATAGGCTCGCATGCGATATCGGGACCCCGGGCTATGCGATGGAGCGATTGCAATCCGTGGATCGGAAATCAGCACACCCAAAAGGGAAGGACCCCCATGCCAATGCGATATGTGATCACCGATATTAACGTCGGCGAGTTGGCATACCCAAAGGGCAGACCCCCCCCCTATGGCCATTGCGATTGCGATTAGCGATCAAGACCTGGACCCGATAAGGATTATGGACCTGATTGCATAAATTTTGAGATCCGTATTTTCAGATTTTCTATATATTCCTTTGTATTTGGGGTTTTGGCCATTACGTTATGCGATGCGATATGCGACTTAAGCTGGACCCGAAACGGTTTATGGATGCGAATATGTATATTTTGAGTTTTGGTAAAAATGGTTTTTCTATGTATTTTCACATTTTCATTAAATAAACAAAATACAAAGGAAATACGCTTAGAGCAATAAAACGAACCCAAAAGGTTTAGACATGCAACTTTATATTATTTGAATTCCATAATGAGCGGGATTTCAGGCAGGCCTCAGGCAGTAAGTGGTATTGGATGAGCTCCGCCTGATCTCATACACTGACCAACACGTGGCTTGGCTATGGAGAGAGAAAACTGTCTTTTCGGGCGGGTAATCTCCACATGCATAAGCCGCCCGAAATGAATATCAACCCTTGGATTAGAGATCACCCGGATCAACGATGGGCTTTCGATAGTGACCAAAGGCGGATGCGGAAGGATTATAGGGTAGATTCGATGATTTTTGAAGTCTGATAGAAAGCGTTTTTGTGTGTTTTTAGTGTATTTCTCTGTGTAAACAGGGAAACATGTTCTCGGGGATTTTAACCATGCCAGTGGTCCTTTCCATTTAAAAAACAGGTGGCCACCATCCCTGAAGGCATTTGACAATGATTGTTTAACGCTCAGAGGGGATTTGAACAGACAAGGAGCAGAGAATCCACAAAGCTATAGAGGGATGAGTACATGCAGAGAAACAGTTGGGGAAGCCACAGAGCCGACAAAAAAGCCTCAAAGGGGCAGAAAGCCCCGTTGGCAAGTACAGGAGGCCATTGAAGGAGAACTGTTAGCTGAGAGAGAGAGCGAAAAGCTAGAGAGCACAATTGACTGGTAACAAAGCTGAAAAATGTCGCTGGAAGGTTGCTAAAGGTCACCGGGAGGTCTAGCAAACCATTGATGCACGCAAAGGCTGAGAGAGAGAGCTCAGACAAGCCAAAGCCAAGATCCAGAGCTAAAGCCAAGAGTTGATAGCCAGAGCTGAGAGCCAAAGCGAGAGCGGAGAGCCAAGCAGAGAGCTTCAGAGCCATGGATGAGATGGTGTTCTAAGCCCATTGTTTCTATGAAAAACAGTGGAGTTGAGTGTGGAGCTTGTAAAAGAATTGATGCCATGATCCCAGAGAGCCTAGTCGAGTTGACTAGAGCTCAAGGAGACATAGCCCAAGAGTTTTGGGTGAACTTCAAATTAATATTGTTGTCCATGTGTTTGTTATTTGTTGCACTATTGCACTGTTACATGTATTTACATATCAGCACAAACAACAGATTTTAAAGCATATAATCAGTTAAAATAAACATAAGCATACACCTTGTTGTCAAGCACATTATTAGTTCCGTATTGGTTAATCATAGTTGTCTTGGGAATAATTAAGCTTTGGAAGTGGGAGAGGTTTTTGTAATCTCACAAGAAGCCTTTAGTGCCCCATTTTCAGATCAGACACACAAATGTTTCCTTTGATGGACTGCATTGGTGGCTCTCTCAATGTCTTCTGCAATTAGAGGTTGTTGGACTACCATATCGAGACCATTGTTAATACCATTGAATTTGTCATCATTAGGGACAACATGTGTTTCCTTATTCAATCCAACAATCACTAAAGAGACGTGAGCCGCTTGATGTTGCAAAAGAAAGCATAGATTTTCATATCAAATGGGGAATTTGGAAATGGTAAGAAAATATCAATACATATTTCCACATCCATTGGGAAGTAGGCTGAAAATGATTCAAATAATTCAGTTTTTTCGAAGAAAATGGGAAACCCAACATGTTCAATGCTCATATTTTATACATGTTAAAATTGACAACTAGGGCCAAAATCCATGTGGGTCATCTTATTTATGGCAACTAATATTTTGCTTGGATCCCTTTCATCGAGAGGTATGCGATAGGTCTAAAGATCATCCAATTCCGATAAGTATTCTTGGAGATATGAATTTATTTGTGTGATGGGACAATTCGTCATGGTCGGCCAGCAAACAGATAAGCTCCACTTGTGCTCAAAGTTTTAGTATAAAGGAGTTGGCTTGATAGTCATTTAGACACACACTTCACTCTTGATTTTTCTCCGCTTGTTTTGGGTTTTAGTGGCAAGAGAAATCTAAGAGGATGAAGCCCTAAACACAAGAGGAAAGGAGACTAAACAAGAAGCCCTAGAAATAGTCTGGACGGAGTCAAGAAAAGGTCTAATACTACCCTAGCCGTAGTCCTAAAGAGGGAGGTATAACTACAGTCCAAACAAAGAGATTTAGCCACAGTTCATGAACCCTAGTCGCAGTCCGATCAGGGAGATCTAGCACGGTGAAGGAGGCCTAACAGCTGACCCTAATATAGTCCTATCATGCCCTAGCCATAGGTATTATCATGCCCTAGCTAAACACAATCATGCCCTAATCCTATACACTGTTTTGGAAGGGTTGAGACAACCCTTAGACACATCAAAGAGTGATGCCCTTAGCCATAACAAAGGGAGATCTCTCCACTGTTTAGAGGAGCTTCTATACGCAGCAAGATCCAGTGTCATAAGGAGGCCTTAAAGGAGCGCTAGCCATAGACCCTAGCTGTAGCAGAAGGAGCCCTATGATAGCATGAGGAATGAATGTGTATCAGGTGCTGGCATGTGATGTTAGTTAGGAAGATTTTATGAGAAGACAACATTGTTATTTGGGAATTGTTTGGATTTTGCTGCTGTGTTAGGGAGATAGGTAAAAGCGTTGGGCTTGAAACTACCTCAAAGGGGCAACATTGAGGGAAACATCTCATTGGAGGACACCCAAAGTCATTAGGAGAAATTCTGGGCCAATTTTGATGGGTTTTTAGGGACTATGATTAGCACCCTAACTAGTCCTAGAATTGCAGCATTGCAGCAAGACTAAGCATTGTTGCATTAATGATGATTGGACACTATCTGGGATACGTTTGCTACAAGGATTGTTATGTGCTAAGCCGCAGGCCATAACAACATAGCAAGGGGCTGCTAATGGCAGTCAAGGGTGTGCAACACAAGTGTATCAAGATGCAGCACAAGGATAAGAAGCATGATGATATGGTGCAACAGTATGATGTGTGTAGCATGATGATGGAGAGCAGCTAAGACTGGTAAGTGAAAATGGCTGATGGTTGCAGCATATTGGATGCAGTGATGGATGCAACATGAGGGGTGCGGCAGTGGGTGCATCTTAGTGATTGGGTGCATCACAATGTTAGGTGCAACATGATGATTGAGTGCAGCACAATGAGGTGCAACATGGTGATGGCGTCACCTTGGATCAGTGGAAGTAGTATGCCTTCTACTCAACTCAGATCAACTACCTCATATGCTATCTTCTTAGAGAAGATCTATGCTCTTATTTAGATAAGTCAATATGTTGAATTCTGAGGTATATGTACTATCTCTCTCTCTCTTTGTTGAACTATTGAAGAACATATAAGAAGAATTGATCAAGGGTTTCCCCACATTGGGGTTTGTCCCTAGCTAGAGCCGCATGTTGTGTCCTCTTGTCTTGGCTTGTCTTCTGCAATTTATGTTTATGTTCTATCTACAATTTACTATTATGCTGATGTGATTCCTAATCTGGAAAATATATTTTTTTTGTAAATTAGGCTATTATACAAAAAGTTACAAAAAAGATTACATCGAGGCTGGCCTAAAAAATTCTCCATACTGAGATGGATTTAGCAGAACTTTAACATTGGAGGGTAAAACTTCCCTTGAAATCTGACTTGTCCAACAGACCCTTGATAACTAAAGGACAGACAATTGTCACAGACCATAATTGGAAGACTAACAGTTTGACAAAATCCGGAACCAACTGAAAGATAGACAAATTGACACAGACCATACCAACTGTCCCAGGCTTTATCCAGAGAGTGATACAGACAGAGGTAGAGAAACAAACATAGGCGTAAATGAAAACTGCTTCCGACCTGAACAGAGCTGAGCATTGCTTAAGCTTGTCAAAAAATATCCAACGAAGAAGGCTGAGAACTAAAATTACCAAACAAACATAATTGAACCGCCGAAACGACCACCTTGGGTCATAGCCTGACAAAAACGACGTGGAGGCTGGCTCAAACATCCACAGAGGTGGATGGCTACTCCTCAACGATCTTGCATCCATATTGATCTAACGTGCTCAAGTCTGTGTATGGAGTTTCGTCTTTAGCCGGCTCGCTTGGACCTGCCACCACACCCGAGGCTTCCGCAGGATGAATTCTTTGACAGTGAACAGGAGAAGGTTGCCTATGCTCCTTAGAGACTTCTGGAGGTGCTGCATTGTCGCACTTCTCAATTCGAATAGACACAAAGTAGGTTGAGTTGTCCAGGGAACAGGGGAAGCGAAATCGGGTTGAGGGATGAGAGTTGTGCGTACACGCAGCTGCACGAGCTCGACCTCTGCCTCTACCTCAGCCTCGCCTTGCACCATGAGAGTCAATTCCTTCTGAGGAGGATTCCATGGTGTGAGAGGAGCGCTGAGGATTAGCTCTTCCTCTGGAACCTCCCCGAGACCCGCCTCTTCTGCTAATAAGGTGGAGCCTCTCTCGCGGCATTCTGGAATGATGTGAGAGATAATACTGGAGCGGGGTCTGCACAGTAAACTAAGTCTCCTTGAGCCAAGAGGCATAGAGAGCCTAGAACCCGTGCGCAGAGGTGTGAAGGCTAGCAGGAGCACAAACGGCAAGAGATTCCAGGCAGAAGGGACGCAAAGGGGCGAGGTAAGAGTTGACACAGAGAGCTGACCATAAAAAACAACAGGAGCGCTGAGGGGCGCGATGAGGACAACGGGAGCTTGATACTTACAGACGGTATATCCAGGGCACCCAAAGGAAGAGACCGAGGCCTTCTGAGTTTAGGGCCAAGGCCTAAACCTATGAGACCGCTGCCAAGGCCCGAGAACCAGCAGCAAACCGAACAGACAATGCATCCACAGCCAGACAGCAAACAGAACCGACATTAAGAATTGCATGACCAGCGGAGGTTGGCACTTAATATACCGCAGAGTGTCGCCCCAAGCAATGAGTATACCAACGAAGGCTGACTGCAAACCGATTACCGGAGAAACAAAACGCGGGCGAGCCATAATGCAGTAGGCGGCTAGTTGCAGGGCGGAGTTAAGGCCCTCCTTCAATATAACATGATTGGGGTGGCAGGCCCGTAGATTTGCTTGACAGATGGCGGATCTAGGCTTCCACTTGCCCAGTGGGAAGCTCGCCACTGTACTGCCCCCTTTATTGTTCACCCGCAGTCAGGGAATCTGGAAAAGATATTGAGCTAATTGGAAAAATTGAAATAAATTGCTCTAAGAATAGAGCATAACTAAAATTAATAATACATGACTCATAGTGTTGAATTAAAATGACTATGGCGGCAGTGGATGTCTTCTATGGGCTACAGTGGCTCAATTTTTTAGTGTTTAATTTGGGTCTCTATTTTGGGGTTTGATATGTTAATTTGTAGTGATTTTATTGTCAATACCTGAAATGAATGGAAAATTAGTTTTGTTGTGTTAAATTCCTCTTTAGAATATGTAAAAGTTCTTAAGGATTCATGAGGTTAATTGCAAGTTTTAAATTGATTTTTTGAGTGTTTTTATGTAAATTTCATGTACAAATTAACATAAACAAATGACTGAAAAACAACATATAATAGATATGAACATCACCAAAACATTATCACAACAACACATGATGAAGGATTTAACCCTGCCTAGGCTACGTCTCTTTGGTCCAACTTCCAATGGCCTGGTCCTCTCTATTATGCTCAAAAGTGTGAATACATTAGTTTACAATGCTCAGATAGCTCTAAAACTTGTTCCAGTGGCTCCATAATGCCCAAAAATGTATGTCTAGCCTCTTTCTTCTCCTCATTTGATTAAAAACTAATGAAGGTATGGCTTCCCTAGGTCATTCTGCTAATCACACCGCAATTTTCCCAAAATTTTGCACTATCCTACAAATTCGCCTCCAATTCCTCTAAATAAGCACTGATTTTTCTTAATTTCGAGTGAAATTGTGGGACGCATTAAATGTCCTATAAGGTCTTAAATCTGAAAATTTGGAACATGTCAGGGGCCACATGCCTGGGGCTAAGGCTAATGATCCACCCCCACCAGTTGAGCCCCCACTCTGCTCTGTTTTCGTCCTGTGTGTGGCGATATGGCCAAGGGTTGGCCCTTTCCTCCTAATGGCGCAAACTTAACATTTAAATAAAAGTTGAACCCCATAGTTACTAATAAATAATCATGTGGCGTATTGGCAGGAGGCTTAGACTTATCTCTTGGAGGTCGCAGGTTCGACCCTCGCTCACTACTGCTCAGACCTTGGCCCAATTTTTGGTGGCCCTTAGGCTACCACGTGGCAACCCTTAGCTGGTCCATGTGGCAGCCTGTGGCTGGCCACCAACCATCCAATAAAATTCGTCCACAAATCCACCTAAGCACTTTCCACATGGTAGCACACCATTCAGAGTAGGTCAAATCAGTTATATGCATAGTCACCTGGCTAAGCAGGAATGCCCAACCATCGTCACATTAGCAATATGGACTTCTTATAGGGCTATCTGCATTTTGTTTTTAAAATTCGCGTGTTTAGGAAAACGAACAAAACATGTTTATAGGAGCATATAGAGACTATTTCACGTGAAACGAGTTATGATGGATTTAGGATGATGAGAACTACGTTGTCATTCAAGTTCCACACCGATCCGACAAATTTGAATTTTCATCAAAATTTTTAGCACTTGATCATTCCTCCCCACTAGAAGCCTTTTGGACCTGAAAAGATCACTTTTATTTTTCCAATAGGTGAGGGTATAGTTCCCTCACCTTCCTAATCTCGATCCATTTGGCCTTGGAAGGATTTGTTCCTTTGAACCCCACCCGAAGGTAGTCCACACTCACTTGTTTTGAAGACCTTTTTCTTCTGTCAAGAATGGTGTCTTCTTGTATTTCATCAAGGTATTCAGGAGAGAAATCTCCAATGGAAGCAATTTAATCATTCTCTCCTTGATCTTCAATCAAAGGAGGCTCATACAACCTTAAATTTTCCACATTAACAACATAAATTTGCATATATGAAGGAAAATATAACGTGAAGGCATTGCCACCAATCTTTTCCAGAATTCTGAATGGACCATATCTAATTGGTTTCAACTTTTTACCTTCTCCTTGGAGCTTCTCTTTGCCAATCTGAAGCCAAACTTCATCACCAAATTGGACCTTGTGATCTACCCTATGCTTTTCATGCCTTGACTTGTACTTTCCTTGGCTCTTTTCCAACTATTCTTGAACTCTTTGGTGTACTAATTCGATAATGAACATTCTTTCCTTGTCTATGTCACTATGACCATCAATAGCAACATCCTTTCCAAAAATGAAATCCAAAGGTGACTGAGGAAAGTATCCCAAACATGCTTCAAATGGAGATGTTTGAGTTGAAGAGTGCTTGGCCTGGTTGTAAGCATGTTGAATGTAGTGCAAATGTTCATGCCATAACTTAGGATGCTTGCTATGATACCCATGAAGAAGATGTAGCACTATCATGTTCACCACCTTGGTTTGACCATTTTTTTGTGGATGGAATTTTGTAATCTTTTTCAATTTGGTGTCCAAGAATCCCCACAGGCTCGAAAAAAAATTCCCAACAAAGTGAGAATCTTGATGAATAACAATGGATGTGGGCAATTCAAAATGAACCCATACATTTTGAAAGAATAACTGAGCATTTTGTTCAGCTCTAATTTACTTTTTACATGGTATCAATATACACATTTTTCTAAACCTATCCACAACTACATACAAATAATCATGACCTATTTTTGACAATGGAAGACCTCCTACAAAATCTGTAGAAACACTCTCCCATGCTCGTGAAGGTACCAGAAGTGGTGTGTACAATCCTAACTTCCTATTACCGAGCTTATTGACTACAAATAATGAACATCCTTCAAGAAAATGTGACACACTTTCAAGCATACGAGGCCAATAAAAATACTTCTGTAGATGTGACACCGTCTTACTTACACTGAAATGACCAACAATAAGAGCAGTATGTGCCTCTCTTATGATGTTGACTCTTTCTCCCTGTGGAATACAAATCTTAGCAAGATGGTACAACAAGTTATCATGCAAATATTAATCCAATTCCTCTACTTGGTTACCTTGTCTCAAGGTTGCATAAACATCCTAAAAGTCATTTTCTAATGCATACTGCTCAATATAACTTTCATGTAAAACATAAATATGCTTGAGTAAAATAGCTGCACTAATAATAGGCCTAGAAATCATATCAAACACTTTATTGTAGACACCTTTGTTATACCTTATTACCAAGTGGAATTTTTGAAGAAAACGTATCCATCGGAAGTGCCTTGATTGTTGCAACTTAGATTGAAATTGCAAGTATTGCAATGGCTGATGATCACTGTGAATGATTATTTCCTTATCCATTAAGTAGTGTTTCCACTTTTTTCACACTTTGAACCAATGCATACAATTCCTTGTCATATGTAGGATAATTAATCACTGCACCATTGAAAGCTTCTGGTGAAAACATATAGGCTTACCATGTTGCATGAGGATTGCACCCATGGTGTAGTCACTAGCATCAGTCTGGATCTCAAATGATTGGAAGTGCAAGTACTGGGGATGGAATGATCTTTTCCTTCAATGAATCAAAGGATCTTTGTTGTTTTCATCCCCACTGAAAACATCTTTTTTCACACTTGTCAATGCATGCAAAGGAGCTACAATATAAGAAATGTTAGCAATGAATTTTCTCCAATATTGGGCTGCTCCCAAATCAATCTTACTTTAGTAACTGTCTCAGGCCTTTGCCAATTCAAAATGACATCAACCTTGGAGCGATCTATTTTGAAATCACCTCCTTCAACAATATGACCCAGGTAAACTAAAGATGTTTTTCCAAACTCACACTTTGACATATTTAAATACCAATGTTCTTTCTTTAAGACATCAAGTACTTTTCTCACATGCATTTCATGTTCATCACGAGATTCACTGAAAATTAATATCTCATCTAAGTAGACTATAAAAAAATCATCAAGAAATGGCCTCAACACATCATTCATCACACACATGAAGGTAGCAGGAGCATTACAAAAACCAAAAGGCATAATTGGCCATTCAAACAAACCTTGTTTTGTCTTGAATGTTGTCTTCCAAATGTCTCCTTCAGCAATTCTAATATGATTGTGGCCACTCCTTAAGTCCAACATTGTAAAATACTTTTCATCTTCCAATTGATCAAGTAAATAATTATTTACCATAATATTTTTCAACGCATGAAAGTCCACACACATGCTCCATGTTCCATCCTTCTTTGGCACCAAAACAATAGGTGACCCACATGGAAAAGAACTTGGCCTGATGATCCCTTTATCCAACAACTCTTGAATTTTCTTTTCAATTTATGCACTTTGCATCACTAAAATCTTGTACATGCCAATGTTAGGAAGAGGACTATATTGATGCAGTTGTATCTCATGTTGGATTCCTCTCTTGGGAGGCAATCCTTTTGGTTCCTCAAACATCTCATCATATTTGTTAACAACATCAACCAATTCAGATTTCAATCTTGAGTCACAACCTTGAAAAACTTCATTATCAATATCATTTTTGGGTTTTATCATTAGAAGCATACAATTCTTGCTAGAATTCACTAGTTTTTTCATATGCCCCACATTAACAAGTGAAAGATTTTGTTTCTTGCTATGGGCTCTTACAATGTATTCTACCCTATCTTTGAAAAAATGGTATTTGTTTTCATGTCTATGGAATATAGATTTTATGTCATAGAGATATGGGCTGCCGAAAACTATACAAAATTTGTCTAATGACACAACATCAAGTTCCACTTCATCTATGAAATTTGCAGTAATAGTGAATTTCAGTCTACACTTTTTAGTTACTTGCAATTGTGCATTGTCACACACCCATCCTAATGGATATGGCTTATGATGTGTAATGGTTTCCAAGTTTAAACTTTTGACAGTGTTTTCAGAGATGAGATTGGCTTGAGAGCCACTATCAAAAAGAGTATCAATTTTGCTATGCTTTGAGATTACCTTTATGTGAAAAAGTTCTATCCATTTCTTTTAATTTGGATTTCATTGTGTAAATTTGAAGTACTAGTGTTAGCAATGTATTCTTTTCCTTTCATACTCATGGTTGTAATTTTAGTTTCATCACCCAAATCGGATCCCAAATCCTGATGAGTGGTTGCAATTGTCTTTTGTTTTCCCTTGTTGTTGAATTTCTTTGGTTTCATCTCATGATGAAACTTCCAACAATGAGCTTCATTGTGACACTCTTTGGAACATTGCTTGCATCTTATTTTCTCTATGGATGTATTTTTCTTTCCTTTCCCTTTGAAACCCTTTTCTTTTCCTTTACCCTTAAATGGATTTTTACTACCCTCTTCTAGATTATTTTTCCCTCTTGTCTCAAGATAAGTGGCTTGCACACAAACCTCATCTAGATTATTGGGATTAAACATAAGGATAGGATACCTAAAGTAATTGTGTAAACCCCCTATATACTTCAACAATGCGCCTTGTGATTGCAAATCTACACCTAACATTAAAGACCTTCTAAATTCTTGAGTGTAATCTTATACATTTTGATCTTTAAGTTGTTTAAAATTCTTCCAATTCATGATGTCTTTCTACATATATGCTAGAGGGTAAAACTATCTTTTAATTGTAGCAATGAAATCAGACCAAAATATTGAGATCTTACCATTCTTTTTAATCTCTTGTTGTATCTTGGCTTCCCACCATACTAGTGTTGCACCCTCAAGCCTTAAGGAAGCTAGCTAAATCTTTATGTCATCATCTTGAAGGTTTTGAATTCTGCAATAGACCTCCAACTGATGAACCTAATTTTCAAGCTGAATCTTTATGTCATCATCTTGAAGGTTTTGAATTCTGCAATAGACCTCCAACTGATGAACCTAATTGTCAAGCTTCTCTGCATTCACTTCACCATTATACATGGGCAGTTCAAATTTAACATCAAGTTTTAACAGGGGTATTTTACCAATTCCTTTGAGGTATGTTGATGAGTATGAGTATGGGTTGTATTAGTGTAAGAGGGTGAAGATGATTTTGAATATGAAGATGAAGATGATGGTGGAGAGGGTGGAGGTTTACCTCCATTTCCATTACTTCCTCCTCCTGAAGAACCTTCTCCTTTTGGAGGATTGGAGATTTCACCCTGCAGTCTTGTATTCCTCTCTTCATAGAGGACTTTGACCATATTTATCATGTCAAAGAAATCCTTCGTAAAAAGCTTCTCATCCTTTGTCATATTTGTAGGCTCTCCTTCATGTGACATGCTCACTGAAGCTTCAACTGCAATTTGAGGTAGAAATGGTGGTGGAGATTGTGGAAATCTTGCACTCCTTCCCCTTGACCCAACTTCAGGATCTTCAACCAGTTGTCATTCTCCTCTCTTGAGCTTCAATATTGTAAGCATGACATTCACTTACAAATAGTTAAATCCTCCTTGCATAAAGAAAACCAAGAGCTCTGATACCAAACTTGATTTAAATGGAAAAATAGTTTTGTTATGCTAAATTCCTCTTCAGAAAATGTAAAAGTGCTTAAGAATTCATGAGGTTAATTACAAGTTTTAACTTGAGTTTTTGAGTGTTTTTATGTAAATTTCATGTACAAATTAACATAAACAAATGACTGAACAACAACATATAACAGACATGAACATCACCAAAACAATATCACAACAACACATGATGAAGGAGTTCACCCTACCTAGGCTACGTCTCTTTGGTCCAACTTCCAATGGCTTGACCCTCTCTATTATGTTCAAAAGTGTGAATACATCACTTTACAATATTAAATAGCTTTGAAACTTGTTCCAATGGCTCTAAAATGCTTGTCTAGCCTCTTTCTACTCCTTATTTGGTAAAAAATAGAAAACGTTATGGCACCACAATTTCCCAAAAATCTGGCATCATCCTACAAATTTGTCTCCAATTCCGCTATTTCACCTAATTCCAAGTCAAATGGCTGGACACATAAATGCGTTATAAGGATTTAAATCCAAAATTTTGGACATGTGGGGGGCCACGTGCCCAACGCTAAGGTGAATGGCCTGCCCCCACTAGCCCAACCCCCACTCCGCTCCAACGCAATCCTGTGGGTGTCCATATGGCCAAAGGCTGGCCTCATGGGCTGGCCCCTTCCTTTGAATGATGCAGATTTAAAATTTAAATAAAAGTTGAACCCTATAGTTGTTAAGACATAATTGTGTGGCGCATTGGCAAGAGGCTTAGACTTGTAGCTTGGAGGTCACAGGTTCGACCACAACTCATTGTTGCTTGGACCTTAGCTTGATTTTTGGTGGCCCTTAGGCTACCACATGGCGGCTCCTAGTTGGGCCACGTGGTAGCGTATGGTTTGCCACCAACCATCCAATAAAATTCATCCAAAACTCCACCTAAGCACCTACCATGTGTCAACACACCATTCACCAGAGGTCAAATCAGTTATATGCACAGTCACCCTGCTATGTAAGCATGCTCAGTGAGTGCCATGTCAGTAGTACGGACTGTTGATTAGGCTGTTTGTATTTTTTTTAAAATTCTCTTGTTTAGAAACAAAAAAAACATGTTTCTGGGAGCATATGGAGTTTGTTTCGTGTGAAACGAGTCGCACCAGATTCAGTAGGATGAGCACTACGCGGTCATTTAGGTTCCACATTGATCCAATAAATTTGAAATTTGAGCACCTGATCAATACCAATTAATGAACATAAAAATATCCTTTACATGAATCATTCTCAAAGTTCTTCGGTGCTGAGAGAACACATATTGACTTGGTTATGTTCAGTTTGTTATATGTTAATGTATGTTGTTTTTCTTTGGTGTTTCAAAAACATTAGTTACAGGTTTTCTTCATATGCATGAAAGTGTATATGTCAAAAGGGTGAGTTGTATGATGAACTGCTGGATAGACTCGGTACATAAACATCTTACCTATATAACTAGAAGTATGTATTTCGATGCATACTACTAGGATGGAAGCATGTCCATAGAGATATTTAGTATCTAGACTATTCTTCGGACTTGCAACAATAGATCATTATATTTGGTTAAGAATCCTTGAATTCTGTCATAGTTCCATGGATCCAATGACGGTAGCTCCAATTTGAATAGATGTCCTTTCATCTCATCCTGTTTCCCGTTCTTCAACCTTTTTCCAAATCGCATTGGGATTATTGCAGGTAGATAGATGAAACTACAACTCTGGGGAGATGCCCATGCATATGAATCCATGGGCCTCATCCATGCGGTTGAGGTACTTGGATTTCTCTATGGCTGAAGTGGGTTCCACTTCTGTAGCCATGGTAATCCTATACAACCCTTTTTGATGAAGGTATTGAGCCATTTGGTCCTTCCATTCGTGATAGTTGTACGATGTTAGGATCGATGCTTTGGAAAGCTCCATTTTTTTGTCGATCTTTGATCTCCAAGCTGTAATACTTTCAAAATAAATTACTCGTTCGCCTTTTATCTAGCAACCTGTGGGCTCGGATACCATGTAAATGTGTTAGAAAACCTGCACAGATGAATCTAGCTAGTAAAGGTTGAACACACAACTTTGCAAAGCAAAAATACTAAAAGAAAATCGAAAGAACAAAAAAATGATTCATTAGAAAATAGGTTACAATGCTCATGATATAGCATTACTGGGTGAAGGTCCCAAGGTAATGGACCATAGTGGTGATCAATGAGAGGACTCAACACCTACAACAAGTTCTGGAGAGAATTAGCCAGTTGCAGAGTGAAAGGAGGAACAAATCAAGGAGTAAATCATGCAAAAGAACTAGCCAGTTGCGGAGTTAACGGAAGAGAAAATTAGGGAGTAAATCATGCAGAAGAACTAGCCAATTGCGGAGTTAAAGAAGGATTCTTGCATGTAGTCCCATGCTCTAACTAAGTGTCCACATGTAGGTGTGCAGTACCTCCAACACCGTGGAGCAGCTCAGCGTTGACTAAATATCTGCGTCTGCGTTCGAGTTGCCTTAACTATATATATATATATATAATATATATAATATATATGTTGTATGTTGTATGTTGTTGTCTGACAAGATCATGTTTGGTTAAATATATATATATATATATATTATTATATATATATATATATTATATTATATATATATTTCTCAATGGTAAATTAGTCAAGCGTTAGCTCTAGATGTTGAAATCAGAGAAATCAAAAGAAGCACTAGGTTGTCCCACATTTCCATAAATATTTTAAATTACAACCGCAAAGACTTGGACTTTGGGAATTATTGAAAGTCATGATAAAGATGAGTTTGGAAGGTTGGAATCGCATTATAGTACCGCTTGTGATGGTCCAACTTAACAAGCGGTACTCAAAAGTGGTCATTTTGGGTGAGGGATGCATTCGGCGAAACATCAGAGGTATGGTTTCCATTAAATCCGGTGAAACATTACAGATATGGTTTCCATCAGTTTATTTGTTTTGCATTGTTTCATAATATTGAGTCTAGGTAGACACACTGATCTCATCAATGCAAACAGAATTTTCAAATCCAAGGGAAAGTTAAAAACATGGTGCATGCTTCTATCCATTAAGCCTGCGTATCTGTACAGAGTAAATTAGAGTTTTGAGGAGCATTAATATTGGCACATCCTTGTGCTCTAAGCTCTCCACTCTCCGTTGGCCATGTCGATCCTGCATGATAAAGTCTCATGGTCGACTCTGCTCGTGAGCCAAACTATTAAACTATTCTATGGAATGGCAGTTATCTTGATGATCATTACTCTCGAGTCGCAGATTTGCAAGGCACAACAATATTATTCTACATGCCACCACAATGCTAACTATACAGAAGGCAGTACGTTCGAGGCAAATCTAAATACAATCATGAATAGTCTTATCAAAGACACGTTACGAACAGAGTTTAACACATCTATGTATGGCCAAGGTCCTGACCAAGTATATGGCCTCCTTCAATGTCGGGGAGACGCAACAGTCGACCAATGCTACAATCGTTCACAAGAGGCAAACACTACACTTCGACAAACTGTGGGAATGCCCGCGGTGGTTTAATTTGGTTTACTTTATGCTTTTTATGTTACAAGAACTATAATTTCATCGAACAATTGGATACTAATGATGCAATGTATACTTACATTAGGAGTGTCACAAGTGTTAATGTCTTTAGTCAGGCTCTTGATGGACTATTCACCAAGTTGTTATCTGAAGCAACATTTGGATCTAAATTATATGCCTCTGGAACAACCAGAGACTCTTTCTTTCGAGAGATTTACACTATGGTCTAGTGCACCAGAGATATATCTATTGATAACTGCTCATCATGTCTATCGGGACAAAAAGCTTATATTTTTGCAACTTACAGTGGAAGTCAAGGAGCTCAGTCTTTAACGGGAAGCTGCAGAGTTCGCTATGAAATCTATAGCTTCTATCAGAAACACTGAAGACTCATGAAAGCGTTGTTCATTACATTACAAACATAGAAATTTATACAAAGAGACAGTCATAGATGCTAGAGCAATCTTCCGAATGACATTTATGGTTCAACAACAATGGCCGACTACCACCGCTTGCTGCCAACTAACATTGATGACCCGCCGACTTCTAGAAACTACCTGCTAAATTATCTAGATTAATATAGAAACTACATTAGCATGGGTGGTTGGAATTAATGTCTTCCAAGACTCCCCCTTCATTCCAAACATATGACAAATATACTATAACACAATATTCAAGTTACTATATTCTTAATTATCATGCCTACTAGTCTAAGTCTCAGCTAGGCTTACAACAAAACATTTTATTTTTGCCTTCTTGCTAAAGGGTCCATGCTTGTTCATTTTCCTTTGTTGGTGTAGCTTCATTTTCACCTTTCTCGGTTTCCTTATGAAATTCCTTTGCTTCTCGCTTACGTACTTATCGTCAACAACCTCTTCTGGATTGGGATGCAATGCAAGATCCTGAACAAGGTATTCTAATTCATGTTCTCCCCACTTTCCATGAGGAGCCATCAAAATTCACTCATCCTCGAACATGAGTGGCCTCAGAACAACATCCATGGTAGTATCCTCCACAATCGTGGTCATCTTGAAAGCAGATCCAATAAAACTTCTAACAATTGGGTTATGAGAGAAGCAAGTTTTACTTTGAGTGCTTTCTTCAACAACATGAGTGATTTCTTCAACAACATGACACTGTTTGTCAATGAACTCAAAAATACTACCAAACCCAAATGGGTTCCTGAGAAAATGATCATCCAAAGGATCATTGTCAAAAAAGTTTAAAAAGATAGACATATCAGCTAGGCTTAAATTTTCCTTAAACTCTGACAAGCTTTGACTTTAGAATAGCACCACTCTTGGAATAGCACCTCTGGGCTCTACCTCTCACTTCCCCGGATGGACACCACACTTTCGCTGCCACACTCTTCTGATCAGCGTTTTCCAACAATGAGCTCTCCTTCTCTTAACACAACACTCTTCTTTTAATACAGCCACAAACTTCACAATGTCTCTAGAACTATGGTCTCCTGGACTGCACTTAAACAGAAGGAAAGCACTCAATCACTTGATTTAACGCGAGATGCTCACCAAGAAATGGTGATTAAACCAACACCACGTTCACAGCGACTTCATACAATTGGCTCTCCAATGACCTATTAACCAGGGCCAACATCAACAAAACAGGTGCCAGACAAAGCAACACCATTATACGTTGGCCGCTTCTCTAGGCAGCCCCTCTGCTCCTCCACTCTCACTACATGATCTAGAATCTTGCACAAAATCCTCTACACAGGGCTTAACAACACCAGTACGAGATCACGCTTGCACTATGGCTGG
Source organism: Pinus taeda (assembly GCA_000404065.3). Classification (NCBI taxonomy): domain Eukaryota; kingdom Viridiplantae; phylum Streptophyta; class Pinopsida; order Pinales; family Pinaceae; genus Pinus; species Pinus taeda. Next base: position 88,730 of record APFE030606257.1, read on the forward strand.
CTTTCTCTAAGGCAACTCGGTAAATAGAATAGCAACAGGTCTTGAGAAACAACTTTTTCTCAGAATACAAAACAATATCGCTCTCCACTTGGCATTTACACTACCGAGCCTTCACGTCGGGTTCACCACAAAACACAACACCTACCAAACTTTGGCTTCAAACAACACTCCACTGTCAACAACAACGCTTTGACTTGTGCTCCATACAAAGACTTCACAACACACACGAGAGCTACCACAACTTCCAACAACAAGAAATCAAGCATGTATATATTCCTGTGCTTTCACCTTTTGGTGGGATTGAGAAAGACAATATTCCAGGTTCATAAGTCACATCTAACTCCATAGAAGTCAGTAACAGCGGTAAAGGTTGGGACACTCAAATATCAGAAATCAATAGAATATGGAATATATCAGGGACAACATATGGTGGCTCAATCATTTTTCTTTGTGAAAAATATTACCTTTTTTTAAGATAATCTATGCCCGAGAGTTTTCTCAACATTGCCTCCTTCAGTTGAGAAAGGAAAACAACAGAAGCCTTAACAAGATCATCGACTTCTTAGCTTTGGAGAAAATGGGGCCTTCATAGCTGCCGCCGCTTCGAAAGTTGATACTACAGCAAGTTTTGGTTAAATTTTCAAACAGGACAATCTAATCCATTTGGTACTGTTGAACAACGAGGACAGAGCTCAAACAACTCCAGCATTTTTCACGCACAGTCACAAATACAGGTGCCGACATAACCACAGACACAAAATCAAGCACCAATATAGATGCAACCACAAGCACACACACAAACACAACCATTTGATCTTGACTTTACGCAAGGCTAAGTCACTTACTCAAACTTCTTCGGCATGCTCACCACCAGCATGCCATTCTCCAAGCTCATAGCACATAGCTCACCACCAAGCCCTCCTTTGCATGGCTTCTTGACTTGCTCTTAGACGCAGGACCTCGCCTGATTTCTCAGCAGCACACCCTTTACTCACACACAGGTGCAACACAGTTCTTACACACAAACATATCTCTCCAGTGGGACTGCAAGTTCATAGCCACACTATTTGCAGAAGAACTCTCACAAACTCACTTAGCTTACCTCACCCGAGATCAAACCCTTAGCTCTGATACCACATCAGAAACACTGAAGACTCATGAAAAGAGCTTGTTCATTACATTACAAACATAGAAATTTATACACAGAGACAGTCGTAGATGCTACAACAATCTGTCAACTAACATTTATGGTTCAACAACAATGGCTGACTACCACCGCTTGCTACCGACTAACATTAATGACCTGCCGACTTCTAGAAACTACCTGTTGAATTATCTAGATTAATCTAGCAACTAAATTAACGTGGGTGGTTGGAATTAATGTCTTCCAACAATTTCTTTAACTCGACTTCATCAACAGCCCCCGCGGAAGTGCTAGTTAGTAGTAGTACGTAGACCTACTACTAAATAGGGCTAGTAGTATTCTCTGTAGAAGGTAGCTGCTATACCTCATACCATCTTTGTTCTCCTCAGCAGTCTTTCGTCTACTCATCCCACACTACACTCTTTCCTCTGCTCACTCTGCAACAACTCATTGTTCTGCTCAATAGCATTTACTAACACACAACCCTCACAAAACTCGTTCATTCTCTTCTCACTCTATAGCATCCCACTAAACATATTCTTCTGGATTGAGCAACATACACTCAACTCTCAACCTTTTTCTTATGCTCTGGCACTTTTATCCCTTCGCACAATAATATAGGCTTTCTCGGGGTCTCTTTTCTCTACATAGGAACTCTTAGCCTCTTCTCTACAGCACAGCCTCACTCGAATTGACACAACAGTGCACTCACACCCATTGAGGTTTCCACACAAATCACTAGCAACAATGATGCTACCGCCCATTTTCTCAATGGAAATCCTTAGTTTTGTTCCTCTGTTGCACAATGGTCGATGTTGCCTCTCCTGCCATCCATAGTGCCCAAGAGTGTACTCCTGCATGGCTTCTCCATCTTGTTGTTGCATCTCTTACTTGAATTCTTCCACTACATTAAAACATGAGAATGGGCTCTTGAGTGTTCTCATGTTGAGGCATGAGTCGTTAGTCAACTTGCACACTACAACAAGGCATTTTCCTTTCTGTGAAAAAATCTCTTGTCCTTGAGGTTCTGATATTTGTTCAAATCCTCGTAGCATGCAAGAAAGATCAGGGATGGATTGTCTCAGCTCATGCCAAACTCCATTATTTCATCTTGCACAATCGTGGTCCATTCTGCCTTGACGCAGTGATCCAGGTGGATGTTGGTGGCCACCCGCCTATCCCACTTGGACCCCCACAACTCTCTCTTTCATTTTTTCAGTTCCCTTAATTGTAGCACAATTTATTATTTTTAGCAGTTTTTCGGATCCTGAACTTCCGGAGCCATTTTGAGGCCCTAAAAGACATTTTTTGAGAAATCTGGGAGCAACATGGGTCCATGGACCGATGTTTCTCTTCCAAAAGTTGTAGTGCTCAGATAGATATTTCTAACAAGCTATTGTACACGTCAAACGGAGATCATATGCCAAAGTTACGACCCCGGGAAGTTGATGTACCAATTTACCCAAACGAGGCCCACAGTTTGGCGTTTCATCTTCTAGGGTTAGGTTCTTGGATGTTTAGTGTTTTCCATTATTTCTCAACAATAAATAGGCCTTCGAACCTCATTGTAACACAATTCAGAGGCATGTAGCTGCCACATCTCTTCTCAGAGATAAGCTACCATCACCCTAGCTAGTTTATTTCCATTTCTATTTAAGCATATTTCGTATTTTACAGTAATGAATGAGATTATTCCCATTGCATATTGTAATTTGGTATCTCTGTAATTTTTTGCGTCCTGTTTAAATTTGATCAGTGTATCAGAGCGGTTGCTCTTTCTCTATCTTTCTTTGCATGTTCCCAATGAGGTCGGGATATAAGGAGTTAGGGCTTGAACTGGTCGAACCTTTGCAAGACCAGCCTCGCAAATCCCGACGGCCTCCTATGATAGATGAAAATAAAGAAGAGGGGGCAGGATATCCTATCAAAATCTTGCTCGAAGAATCCCTCGAGCGACAAAGGAACACGGTGATCGACAACTTTTCCCAGATCCTTCAGCAGCTACCCAGAGGTGATGCATCGACTTCCAACAACTGCTCTGGAAATGAAAAACCCTTTAAGGTAAAAGTTAATTTTTAAATCCTCATCTTTGAGGGTCAAATAGATGTAGATGCCATAGATAAATGGTTAAATATGCTAGAAGGGTATTTTTCTGTTCATGATTTTTCCAGTCGGGAAAAGATTATTTTCGCTCTTCTTAAAGTAGCCCCCCACGTCAAGGACTGGTGGGAAACCTACTGTGAGCAGAAGGATGAAAGTACAGGCTCACTATTTTCAACCGCACCCACTTGGAATTCATTTCAAGATGCCATCAAGGAGCAGTACTACTCTATCAAAAGCTATGAGGACAAATACATAAAGCGGACCACGTTACAGCAGTGAAGGGACCAAGATGTGTCGGAGTTCACAAACATTTTTCATACCCTTCACACACAGTTGGGTATCAAGGACTCTGAGCTGCATTTGGTACTCAAGTACTGCGGCTGCCTACATAGATACATCCAGGAAGAGATGGAGTTCTTGAACATCTCCTCGCTTGGCACAACATACCAATACACTGTCAAGATTGAGAGAAAGTTTAAACAAAAGAAGCAAGATTTTGGATTTGCAAATCTGAAGACCAAAGGACAAAGCCAAGGCGGGGTGACCCAAGAAAACTCGTCGAAGCCGCAAGAAAAGAACAACACCACAAAGTCGAAGAAGGACATAGGAAAGTGGTGTGAGTTCCAAAAGAGCCCCACTCACAACACAAGTGAGTGTCAGACCAAGCAGTCGCTAATGGTCGAGTTGAAGGCTTCAAAAATTGATGCATGTTCTGACCTTGAGTCAGAACCCAACAAGGGGAATGGAAAAGGGAAGAAGATCATTGAAACAGAGCTGAGCACCACTGTAGCCATCACAAAGATCCAAAAGAATGAGCCCAAAGATCCAGAGGTGAGGGAGCATCTTTTCCACTCATAGGTGTGGGTGAAGAGTTTGCCGTTGCAATTCATTATTGACAGTGGGAGCCAAAAGAACCTCATTTCAATAGAGGTCGTGAAGCGGTTCAGCCTACCGACTACACCACACCCATAGTCATACAGTATCAGATGGCTTCACCAAGGACGAGATCTCCGAGTTCGCCAGTAGTGTCGCCTTCCCTATAGCATCAAATGCTTCACATATGAGGTATTGTGTGATGTTGCACCTCTTGATGTTTGTGATGTATTATTACGCCAACCATACTTATGGAGGTGATATGCAATGTATGTGTCAAGGCCTCGCGCTGTTATTATCACTTTGGGTAATTCATTATACAGGATACCAGAGGTAGCCCCACCTACTGCCACCTCTTTGATATCTGCTAAGAAAGGTAGCAAGCTCATCTCCCAGACTAGGAAATTCATTTTCTATGTGGTTCGCTCCCAAAGTAAGGGGAAGATCATCACCACATCCATGACCCCCACGAAGGGTTCCTCCATGCAACAGCAGGAGCAGAGGGATATGGTCATGAAAGAACACAGGAACAACTTCTCCTCACCCACAAGGGTACCACACACGTTTCAGGTGGGTGACAAAGTTTGGCTGCATCGGCAGAAAGAACGCCTTACCAGAACCTATCAGAAGCTCAAACCACTCTGACATAGTCCTTACACCATTACGAAGGCTATGGGAAATAATGCTTTAGAGCACAACATTCCCTCATTCCTTTTCCTGCACCAAGTGCTCAATGTGTCCGCCCTCGACCATGCTTCCTATTATCACTCAGGTTGTCCCTAGGATCCTAATAGGGATATGGCCGAGGTAACCACAAATCAATATTTTGATTGCAGGTTCTAGCCCACCTGCAATCAGAGAGGGCTCTCTCTTTATGTCTCAACTTTTGTTGATGATTTTAGGCTAGCTTTCTGGCTTCAAGGGAGTGTTGTTTGTGATTGGATGGAAGGTAGGATTCTCGAAAAAAGAGGCAAGGTAAGGAGTGATAAGTTTCGAACCATTGGGCATGGAGTCACAAATTGAGGCTTGCGAGCGTTTTCTTGGTCACAAGGGGATACGGAGCAGGATAGCCACACAGGATACAATTATCGGTCTGCTGAAAGTACGGAATGAACATCGGGGATGAAAGGCAAAGGAGAATCATTTCATCATGCTGAAAAAGAGGAGAAATGGATGAATGGGATCCAGGAGCAATTAAGAATTCCTAAACATGCACTCATATGTGAAAGAAACAGCATAAACAAGATCATTTAAGTATACATTCTCATAACTATTTCTGAAGAAAACATCGAGAAATGCAGAAATTGACCTTAAGGTGTAAGGAAACAAATCTTAAGCTATTCTTTTTTCTTGCAATTTAGAAGGTGGAACGGTGGTAAAAAACATAAAAGTAAATAGAGGAGAGAAACACTTATTGAATCATGTAGAAGCACAGGAATTCCGTAATCATTCCTTGGCCAAGAGAAAACATCAAGTAGTTTCGCAATCCATGCTTGCAACAGTCTTTGATTATGGAAATTATGACAATTACAATGTGAGTCTCTGCTCGGAGAAAATGCTGGAAAGGAAACTGACCAACTACTACTACCAACCAACCAACCCCCCACAACATTGCTCAGGGTGGTATTTATAAGCAAAATATCGGAAAGAAATTCATTACAATTGACCTAAACAGGTATGCTAGAAAACTCTTCAAAAATCTAAGTGTTGCTAGAATTAAATGCAAGTAAATCTTTTTGGTTGCGCTAGGGGCAGCTGAATCAGAAAGGTGACGATGTGGCCCTTAGGGGCTAGGTGTGGTGCTGCTGGAATGATTATGCTTTGGGAACTGTAGTTCTGCTCCGGTGTGAATTAAATGTGCAATAATTATGATTTGAGGGCTTCAAGTGGCTTCGCCCTCTTTCTTTGAATCTGTTGGAAGGTATTAAATGTTCTCCTGCTTCGGTTTACTGCTCAAGATTTTCACTGATACTCTTTGCTGCTACATTGATGGCCTCCGCCGTCGACTGATACTCTTTGACACGCTTGATGCCTGATGATTTGATCTGATACACTTCAAACTCTCTCATCGATCTGCTGCTGTCTTTAAACCGGATCATTTTTGCATGATCGGGCAATTTTCGGGTTTTTTCAGCGCGTAAGGGGCTAAGAAATCAAAAGATTCCCCGAAGATTCCTCGAAATGGCGTGCTAATCGCGCATCGAAAACTGCCTCTGTTTCTTGTTCTGGAGCTCCGAAGTGTGATTTTTCTTCCTGCGCGAAGTTTCAGCTTTCTAGCTGTTGACGTTGGCCGTACGGCGGATGATGTCAGCTGTGTTGGGTCCCTGGTACAAAATGACATGGCGAGGTGTTGATACTGGAGGTAATGCGATGAACTAGCTCCGATGCGATCACAATATTGCATTGGCGGGGAACGGAGGGTGTTTGAGTTGGACATTCGGTGCTTGCGACCGCCGACCGCCGATATCGCGTCGGGTGGGGACAGATGGGTCATAACATGCATGGAGAGGAAAGTGCGATCTTGTGATGCGATCTGGCTTTAAGGTTCTGCGGAGTGTAGGTTTTGGACGGAAAGAGCAAGTAGGTGGGAGTGAAGGGCATTTGAGGTTTCGGAAGGGATCCGATTACCTGAGAGGGATTTTATACTCTGGAAGGAGTCCATTGTATCTGGGAGATGGTTTGGAGGTTAAGGGTTCTTGCTAAGTTTCAGATAAACTGAGCAATTCCCGGGGGTGCTTATGGTTATTTTTCAACCAGGGGGACGGATATGTATATAGGGGATGATTTTCATAATATTAGTAGGGGGATGGGAAAATATAGGGAGCTAAATAATAATGTTAGTGGTTAATATGGAGGTGGTAAGAAAGCGCTAAGTTCAGGAGAGCTTACCTTAGGCTGTTACAAGGGGGTAGAACCATTCTTTAGGGAAGGTATGGAACAACTTTGAGTGGAGCAGATCTTTACTCAAGTTAGTGTTATGAAAATGATGGAACTTAAGAGGTGTCAAGCAGATCTTGACCTCTTTTGGGGAAGTTAGTTAATGATTGGGGAAAACAGAGAAGGGGAGTTAGTTATACCTTTTTTGAGCTTGTCACATAGAATTACCTGTTGATTGTGTCCTGAATGAGATGACACCTGAAAATCTGGAACTGATCAGCAATTAGGATTCAGCAACCTCAGAACTACCTACCCAGCCTACTTGCCTAGCATTTTTTCTTCTTTTGATTGGGGTGCACTTAGACTTGCAAACCCATCATTCATTTTTCTTTTGATGCTTTCCTATCTACATACTACCCTTATTTCTTCCAGGGCCCAGATTAAGCTGTTGGGCTCCTCTGCTTCTCTACCTATCTACGAATCTGCCAAGATTAAGCTGTTTGGACAGATTTACATTCTCTATATTCTAAAACAGGAAATTCAAACCTAGGGAGACCAAGATTAAGCTGTTTGGACCTCCCTTTAACTGAAAAATGGCGATACCGGGATAACTTTCCAAAATTTGGAAGGCAATTGAATGAACTTGAAGTAGCCTTCTTCGCTTGGAGACAGTTAAGAAAATATGGAGCATTGCAGCATGCAAAGTTCGACATATTTGGCCTGTAAAATGTCAATCATGAAATATGAATAACCTGCTGCAGCAGGAAGCTAACACTTCCCACCATTAGTGGACACATCCAAGATTGTAGAACAACTCACTAGGGACCAAGTTCAGCAGTTGGAGGAACTCAACGCAATCGAGACCATTTATTCCTATGGGTGGAGGAATGATCTAGGTGGATGTTAGTGGCCACCCACCTATCCCACTTGGACCCCCACAACTATCTCTTTCAGTTTTTCAGTTTCCTTAATTGTAGCACAATTTAGTATTTTTAGCAGTTTTTAGTACTTCAAGGTCCGTTTTTACCTTGAAGTGTCTTCCCATTAAGTAGGGTTGCCATTTCTTAAGTGCATGTAGTATTGCCAACATTTCCTTCTCATAAATAGCTTTGTTTAAATAATTTCCCTTGATTGGACGACTTTCGAAAGCAATGGGTCTTTCATCTTGCATTAAAACAACACCAATTCCATTTCCTGAAGCATCACATTCCACAATAAAGATTTTTGTGAAGTCTGGTGTATCTAAGACCGGTGCTTGGCACATTGCCTCTTTAAGATGTTCGAAGGCCTTTGTTGCTTTTGGAGTCCATGAAAATGTATCTTTCTTCAATAATGTTGTTAGAGGTGCTACTATTCTCCCATAATTCTTAACACACTTGCGATAATACCCTGTCAACCTGAGAAATCCTCGTAGATGTTTTATGGATGTGGGGATTTTCCATTCCTTAATGGATTTAATTTTGCTAGGGTCTACCTTAACACAATATGACTCAGATACTCCACCTCTTGTACTCCAAAGAAACATTTGGAGCTTTTTGCATATAATTGTTTCTCCTTCAATAGTTTGAGCACCCTGTCAACATGTTCAACATGATCATTCCAAGACTTGTTGTAGATTAGTATATCATCAAAAAATAATAACACAAATTTTCTAAGGAAGGGTTTCAAAATGGAATTCATCAAAGCTTGAAATGTAGAAGGTGCATTGGTAAGGTGAAAAGGCATGACCAAAAATTCATAATGACCCTCATGAGTTCTAAATGCTATTTTCGAAATGTCTTCGGTATTCATTCTGATTTAATGATATCCTGAACGAAGATCCAACTTGGTGAAGCAAATTGATCCATGCAATTCATCCAATAATTCATCAATGATAAGAATGGGAAATTTATCTTTAATAGTGAGCTTGTTGAGCTTTTTATAATCCAGACACATGCGCCATGATCCATCCTTCTTGTGCACCAATACTGAAGCAGAGAAAGAACTTTGACTAGGTTGAATTATACCATCCTATAGCATTTATGAAACCATACGTTCAATTTCACTCTTTTGGGAATAGTGATATCTGTACAGCTTGATGTTTGGAGGAACACTTCTTGGAATCAAATGAATAGAATGAGCATGACAATGAATAGGTGGGAGATCTTTGGGAGTCTCAAATACCTTGGAATGATTGTCCAAGACTTTTTGGATATCTGGAGAAATAGATGATTTCAATGTGGGAACCTCTAGCGAACATAATTGTGCATTTACACCTCGTTGTTCCTTCTTTAGAATCTTTGTCATACCGTTAGAGCTGATTATCCTTCCCAGTTTCCCTGTAGTACCCCTTAATTCAACTTCTTTTCCTTCTGCACAAAATTTCATGAAAAATTCTTGAAAATTAAAAGCTATTGTACCAAGGATTATAGCCATTAGACTCCTAGTACAACATCAACACCACCCATTGGAATGGAAAGCATTGGGCTATTCAATACATATTCTCCCATGGATAGCTTGATATTATGGCACTTTCTAGAGCAATTTATGGTTCATCCACTTGCAACCATCACTTGACACTCTGGTGCTAGATATAGGAAGCAATTCAATTCCTTCGCTATCTTACAATGAATAAAATTATGGGTATTTTCCGAATCAATCAACACTATTACCTTTTTCTTCTTGATATGTCCTTCTATCTTGATAGCTTGAGAAGTGGTTCCTACGAATGCATTACAAGATATGGTCAGATTCATTTATTCTTTATCTAGGTTTTGTTCCTGGAGTATATCCTCTTATTTTGACATTTCTTATTCCTTTTCTTCCTCCTTTTCACAATCTATGTAGAATAATTTCTTCTTAACACACTTATGACCTTTAGTGTATTTGCTATCACAACTGTAACAAAGCCCTTTTTCTCTTTTTTCTTCTAATTTTTGTGGTGTCAACCTTGTAGGTTGTGGAAGGGTAGGGGCAACAACACTTCCATCTTTATAGTTGTGAGTGGTAGGCTTCCTTGTTGCCATAATTTTGCTTTCCATTTTTCCTGCTAACTTGAATGCCTTCTCCAATGAATAAGGTTCCCAAAGGCAAACCTCATGTTGGATATTATCCTTTAAAGTCCCTACGAACACATCAATCCTATGCTCCTCTAGAATATTTTTTACCCTTATGTTCAATCTTTCGAAGTCCTCAATGTGCTCCATCATTGAACTCTTTTGTTTGAGATTTATCAATTGGCTAAAAAAGGTGTTTCCTTTTTTTATCCTCATAATATGCTATCATTTCTTCTGTAAAAATTGCCCAAGTGACAATTTGTTTACGAGAGAAAAGCCATCGATACCATACAAACTGGTTTGGTTCCATATATAAGGTTGCAATACGTACCTTTTGTGTGTAGAAAATACAAGATCGAATCACACCACACCATCCAATCACACCACACCATCCAGTCTACGCATGAAAAACATGTCTTGAAAAAAATTACCCATAATTTTAGGTGTTGTTGGCATCACATAGAAAAGGAACCAAAAGCTGTAGTGTAACCAGAATTTTTTATTTTTTATTTTTGGTTAATTATGGAATTTTAGTAATATTTTGATAAAATTTTGTAGGGATTTTTCTAAACTAATTTATAGTAGTCAAACTTTAAGATTTTGGGTGTTCCATATGCTTGTTTTACAGTGCTAATCCATTTCCATCATGAAAAACATAATTCAAACAACACTGCTACTAAAACATTTCTTGAAATATTTTTACCTAAATTCCCACAACTTTTAAGTATCCAAACAATTTCTCCACCTCAATAAAGTTGACCAAACCCAAAAAACTCCATATAACACAGTGTATTGTATTTGACTTTAATACATTTAATACAGGAAACATCAACATATTAGAAAACATGTATTCTGTTGCATTCTCATATAACATAACTTCCATTGACTTCCACAAAATTGTCCTCTTGGTTCACTGGTAGTCCAAGAGCATTTATCCTTCGAGTTGAGCACCAAATTGAACAATGTGAAAGCTATAATGCGGGTACTCATTGATCTTGGAGATTCAAACTCAACCACATTCTGCCAAAAATCTGTCTTTATTCTTGCATTAAAAAGAACGATTACGGTTAGCGTTCCCAGGGATTCACTTGTTCTATTTCGAATCTAGAGAATGATGAACAGTCATGAAACCTAGTCCATGATGGCCGATGGTAGCGAAATCTTAGCCATCCTGTAGGATTAATGGACTTATTAGGAAATTATTTGAAGAGTTTCTATGCTAGGAAATTATTTGAAGGGTATCAATATTATCATAAGTTTTATCAGACTTCATGATTACAACACATGAGTGAAAATATTTGCCTCGAGACAGTCTGGATCCGTCTTAATCATGGATGGATATAAATTTGAATCATGCGTAAAAATTTTCAATTTTAGTGAGGACAAATATCTTTACACATCATACTATTCAAAAACAAGGGAGTTTTATGAAAGGCTTCAATTAATATTTTACTCATACTTTTTCGGCATAAATAGCCACTGTATACACTTCAGATCCTATAGTTTAGGCCTAGAATAAGGAAAACTGGTACAATCACAGGAGTCTGTACAACCAATTTTTCAGGAGTGATTCTCGTCTATCTGTACAACCAATGGTGGAGACAAATCAGGGATCAACTAGTGGCAGAGACAAATCAGGAACTTGAATTATGGAGAACCAACTTGGAGATAATTGCTCCCAATTGTCAACACTCCCCCTCAAGTTGGTAAGTAGATGTCACTCATGCCAAGTTTGCTGAGATAGCCATTAAATGCTTGGTTTGACACTACTTTGATCAGCGCATCAGCAAGCTGGTCTTGAGATCGAACATGAGGAACTTCAATGAACTTTGCTTATAGTTTCTCCTTGATAAAATGCCTATCAACCTCAACATGCTTAGTTCAATCATGTTGAATTGGATTATGAGCAATATCACATGCTACCTTGTTATCACAGTATAACTTCATAGGACCGACTTGTTTCATATGTAAATCCTGTAACAGATTTCTGATCCACAACAATTCACATATTGCCTTAGTCATTCCTCTGTATTCGGCCTTAGCACTGGATCTAGCAACTACCTCTTGTTTTTTACTTCGCCAAGTAACCAGATTTCCTCCTACAAAAGTGAAGTAGCCTGATGTAGAACTTCTCTCCTCAATTGACCCAGCCCAATCAACATTTGTATAACCTTTAACATCCAAGCTATCACCTTTTGTGAATAAAATTTCCTTTCCTGGAGATGACTTCAAATAGCGTAAGATCCGGATGATAGCATTCATATGTTCTTCACTTGGGGAGTGCATGAATCGACTGACAACACTTAGTTCATAGGCTAAATCTGGCCGAGTATGTGCAAGATACATTAATCTTCCAACCAATCTCTGATAGCGCTCCTTGTTAGCAGGAACTTGGTTTGGGTACACACCTAGCTTCATATTTTCTTCCATAAGGGTACTAGCTGGACTACATCCTGTCATGCCAGTTTCCTTCAATAAGTCTAAGACATATTTCCGTTGTGACAGAAAAATACCTTTATTTGATCTTGACACTTCAATTCCAAGGAAATACTTCAATTTCCCAAGATCCTTCATTTCAAACTCACGGGCAAGCTGCTCTTGCATTGCTTTCCTTTCTTCAGGATCATCTCCAGTTACTATCATATCATCAACGTACACAATGAGGGTTGTGATTCGTTTTCCATTATGTTTCAAGAAGAGAGTGTGATCTAAGTTACTTTGCTTGTAACCAATAGACCTCATAAAGCTAGTGAACCTTCCAAAACACACTCTAGGACACTGCTTCAAGCCATATAAAGATTTTTTCAATCTATAGACCTATTTATTGCCTTTAGTCTGCAGCTTACAGCTAGGGGGAAACTCCATATATACTTCTTCTTGGAGATCTCCATGCAAAAATGCATTTTTTACATCAAATTGATGTAAAGGCCAGTCAAAATTCACCGCAAGAGATAGTAAAATATGGACTGTATTAATTTTGGCCCACTGGTGCGAATGTCTCCATATAATCAATTCCATATGTTTGAGTATATCCCTTGGTGACCAAGTCTTGCTTTGAACAATTCTATGGTTCCATCAACTTTGTATTTAATGGAGAATACCCACCTACATCCAATAGGTATCTTCCCTTCAGGCAAGTCAACAACTTCCCACGTTGAATTCTTTTGAAGATACTTCATTTCTTCATTCATCACCTCCCTCCATCTAG
>APFE030606257.1:107137-181340 GCA_000404065.3 Pinus taeda
TAGGAATAGCTACAATAGATAATTGATTCACAAATGCCTTACTCTCATTTGACAGTCTATGGTAGGATACATAATTGCTTATGGGATACTTAGATTTGGAGTTGAGAGCAGGTTCATAGTTAACTTTGGGTTTCCCTCTTGTGACTCGATTTGGTAACTTTTTTAATTGAGGTTCAGATTCAAAGTTTACCTGAGACTCGAGCATGCAATCATCTCGAGAAGACAATTGGTTTGGTGGTAAATCGTGAGAGGAGGAAGACACAGACGGCACTTCCACTTCCATTTCATCCGGAACCTCATTCTCCATAACTTACTGCCCATCTTGACAATCACCTCTGTGACTTATAGCGTCACCATCACTTGTTTCGAAACGATCAAATTCACCCCTAGTGTCCAAATTATCTCCACTTATAAGATCAAGGTCCAAAGAATGATGCAAAGTCTCCATTTCATCTCTATTCTCCCCCTGAAGTGGAGACGCAAAGGCAGAATAATACATATCATCTTCATGAAATACCACATCACGAGTAACATAAATTTTATGAGAAGGGGGGTGATAACACTGATAACCTTTTTGATGCAAGGCATAGCCAACAAAGACGCAGCGAAGGGCACGAGGTTCTAGCTTATTTCTCAAGGGTTTGTGCAGGTGCACAAAGGCTATGCACCCAAAAACTTTAGGGGACAGATTCGGTATGGTAGGGGCACTCACAGTATTATGGAGAACATCAAAGGGGGTCTGAACTTGTAGTGAACTCAATGGTACATGGTTAATGAGATAAGATGTGGCCGTAATGGCTTCTCCCAAATAACTAACAGGCATATGAGCCCCAAACAAGGAAGCATTAACAACTTCAATAAGGTGACGATTTTTCCGTTCTGCTATCCCGTTTTGTTGAGGGGAGTAACGGCAAGTCGTTTGATGAACAAATGTAAATTCAGGTATTGTTTCAAGTCTTGATTAACAAACTCTCCACCATTATCAGTACGAAGAACCTGAATATTTGATTTATATTGGGTGGCTATTATTTTGTGAAGTTGTTGAAACAGGGAACTAACTTCATTCTTTGATTTCATTAAACAAACCCAAGTCATGCGAGTATGATCTTCAATAAAAGAAACAAACCAATGTGCTCCACTCAAAGAATAAGTTTTTGCAAGTCCCCAGACATGAGAGTGAATAACCATAAAAGGCGCAAGACTTTTATGCATACTAATGGGAAATGGTACACGGTGACTTTTAGCCAGTTCACAAATGTCACACTTAAAATCCAAAAAATATAATTGAGAAAGATCTTTGGAAACAACTTCTGTAAATATCCAAAAGATACATGGCCAAAACGCATGTGCCATAACCAGACTTCTAAATGCTGATGTGTGTCAAACTTATTAGCTGAGAAAACTTGAGCCAACTGATTGGAGCTTGCCGGCAGTAGATCAAGATAATAGAGTTTTCCTCTCCTAGTACCATAACCAATTGTCTTTTGAGTCTGAATGTCCTTAAAAACACAAAGGTTAGGCCAAAATATCACAATACAGTTCAAAGTGAGGGTTATTTGAGCAACAGACAATAAGTTATGATTAAGAGAAGGAACAACTAGAATAGACTCCAAATTCAAATTTTGGGTAAGAGAAACTGAAACTTCTCCACCAAACAGGTTGGTTGTTCTCTTTCCACCTGTTATGGTGATCTAGTAGAAATATTCTAAGAACTAGATCATCGTGATAGAATTGTCATGAAAGATCTTGAAGATGTTGTTGCCTATAAAAAATCAGTTGAGAGACTACCGGTGCATATCTTCTTGAATGGACTAGATGCAGACTTTGAACAAATTTGAGGTGAGATTCTCAGAAAGGATCCTACACTCGATCTTGAAGCAGCTTATGCGTATGTTCATCGTGATGTCGTTCGCCGAGCTGCACTTCAAGGTGAACCTGAACACTCTGAATCCGCTGCTATGGTGGATCGTCGGGGAAAGACTTACCAATTGCAAAAAATAGATCACACTTCTGGTCTGCCGAATCACACAACTGACCAAAATCGGTCATCTGGATCAAAAAATCGTAGCTATGAAATAGGAGTTGCAAAATCAGAACGTGTATGTGCTCACTGTGGAGAAACTGGGCATACAAAGTCACGTTTCTATGAATTAATTGGATATCCAGAATGGTGGGATCCTGCCAAGTCACCTCACAAGCGAAATTCAAAGTCAAATCATCATGCTTCGATTGTTGTGGCTGAGCCCTCCACCGACACCAGTACTACTGAGGAAGCCTCTTCTTTCATTGCTACTGCTGGGAATGTTGGTAAGTCTCTTCATACCTCTGTCCCTGTTAGTCATAGTGAATGGATAATTTATTCAGGTGCCACAGATGACATGACCTTTGACGGTGAACATATTCAGTCCATAAAATCCTTAGACCACCATATAGTGTTCACAACCATACTAAATTATAACATTATACCAAATTATAACATCGTTTTTTTATTGATAAGTGCGTGAATCCTGAAAATCATGTTTACCCTGTGGTTGAGAGGCCACGACTCATGGGCATTTAAGCCGTCAAAGTCACCCAGGGATTGCACTCGGCTTGAGCCGCACCAACAGAAACCATGCTAGATTTTTTGGTATCAACAAGACTAGAACCAGTGACCTTTGCTTACGGAGCACCTTAAGAGCACGCTCCTTCACCAACTGTTCGAAATCTCTTTGATTATACTAAATTATAACATCATACTAAGTTGATTATACTAAATTATAACATAAGTCTTTTTAATCAATTAACTAAATAGTAATTTAATCTACAAATATTAATGTGGAATTCCTAAAAACCAAGACCATGTAGATCGAAATTGAATCCAATAGCATCTGGGCTTTCTTGCAAATCAGCAAACAATGCTTCATCACCTGAGCTGATTTCTTTATCACCATAGAATGGATGAATGATTATCTAAGGATTGAAATCGTCGACTACGTGTTCCATAACTCCGGCTCCCACCAGCTCCTTCCTTTATCTGTTCCATTATTTGGTCAACTTAACCCAACACCATCTGAAACACACTGAGGAAAAATGATGAACACACGGAGGAATTAAATGGGACCATTTTTTTAATTATTTGCTAATTTGATGGACACATGTGGAGGAATAAGACATTGGCATTTTTTAATGTTTTTAATTGGATTTTCCAAAAGGAAACGCACGGCTTCATCCCACACAGCTTAATTAATTAATTGGGACCATTTTTTTTAATTATTTGCTAATATGATGGACCATATGCCAAGGAATAAGAGATTGGATTTTTTAAATTTTTTTATTACATTTTCGAAAAGGAAACACGTGGCTTCAACCTCCACAACTTGATTTCCTAAACCGTGTTGAGCTGTCAACTTGATGTCCAAAACATGTGTGGAGATTTGTTTTAATAAAACATTTACAATTTGACATAGGTTAGGGTTCATGGAGATTTGTTTTAATAATATTTTAGAATTTGATATAGGTTATTCATTGTGGTGTGGAATCTCTAAGAAATTGCGGTGGGTTTATTCACAAATCGAAGTTTATGAGTCTAGCTCATGCATGGGGAAAAATTTTGGTTTAACTTTATGATCTATTATTAAGCTTTCTCCATCACTTTAATCAAGCTGTCATTGTAGTATGCTAAGTCACATGTGAAGTTCAGGATTTGTGGTTTGAGGGTTTTGTCAAAATTTGAAAAGTCACAGCCATACATTGGGAGCCACTGCTCATATATAGCGTGGCAGTTGAATGTTTCAAAAAAAAAGGTTGTGCAAAATCAAGATCCAATTGGGAAGCGATTCTATATTTATTTGTTTGAGCCCAATTGTCACGTTGATCCAAAATGGATCTTGGATAGACTTCTAAGTCTAAAGTGCTCCTCACAAAGGAAAATGAAAGTCCAATGATGCTCCTAGAAATAGTCCCATTGCGTAGATCTTTTCATCCTGAATCTACTACAATTTGAATCTGCTAAAATGGACTTCGGATGCAAAAGTTAGCACAGAAAGAAGATTTCCTTTGTCCTTTGAAAAATGAGGCATTTCTCCTAAAACTGGAATAAAAGGCCTTATAAAAGAAATTGCATCACAATAGCCAAAGGGAAGGACTTAAAGTGGAGGTGGAAGAGACCCTCGGTTATTGATATCCGACTTATCGCATCGGAGATAAGCCCGCATGCGATATCGGGACCCCGGGCTATGTGATGGAGCGATTGTGATCGATGGATCGGCAGTCAGCACACCCAAAAGGGAAGGACCCCGGGCCAATGTAACATGTGATCGTCAATATCAACATTGGTGGGTTGGCATAACCAAAGGGCAGACCCCCCGGCCATTTTGATTGCAATTAGCGATTAGGACTCGGACCCGATAGGGATTATGTACCGGATTGCATAAATTTTGAGATCCGTATTTTCGCATTTTCTATATATTCCTTTGTATTTGCAGTTTTGGCCATTATGTTATGCGATGCGATATGCAACTTAAGCCAGACCCGAAAGGGTTCATGGATGGGAATATATATATTTTGAGTTTCGGTAAAAAGGGTTTTTCTATGTATTTTCACATTTTCATTAAATAAACGAAATACAAAGGAAATACGCTCGGAGCGATAAAATGGACCCGAAAGGTTTAGACATGCAGCTTTATATTATTTGAATTCCGTAATGAGTGGGATTTCGGGCGGGCCTCAGTTGGTAAGTGGTATTGGATGGGCTCCGCCTGATCTCATACACTGGCCGACACATGGCTTGGCGCCGGAGAGAGAAAACTGCCTTTTCAAGCGGGTAATCTCCGTGGACATAAACCGCCCGAAATGAATATCAACCATTGGATCAGAGATCACCCAGATCAATGGTGGATCTGAAAGGATTATAGGGCAGATTCGGTGATTTTTTAAATCCAATAGAAAGAGTTTTTGTGTGTTTTTAGTGTATTTCTCTGTGTAAACAAGGAAACGTGTTCCCAGGGATTTAAACCACGCTAGTGGTCCTTTCCGTTTAAAAACAAGTGGCCACCATGCTTGAAGGCGTTTGACAATGATTGTTTAACACTCAGAGGAGATTTGAACGGACAAGGAGTAGAGAAATCGCAGAGCCGCAGAGGGATGAGTACATGCAGAGAAATGACTAGGGAAGCCACAGAACTGGGAAAATTGCCTCAAAGGAGTAGAAAGCCTAGTTGGCAAGTACAGGAGGTTACTGAAGGAGATCTGTTCGCTGAGAGAGAGAGCGAAAAGCTAGACAGCACAATTTATTGAAAGCAAAGCTGTAAAATGTCGCTGGAAGGTTGCTAAAGGTCACTGGGATGTCTAGAAAATGATTGATGCATGCAAAGGCCAAGAGAGAGAGCTTAGAGAATCCAGAGCTGAGATGCAGAGCCAGAGTCGAGAGCCAAAGCAAGAGCGGAGAGCCAAAAAGTTGAGAGCTTCAAAGCCAGGGATGAGATGGTGTTCTAAGCCCATTGTTTCTGTGAAAAACAATGGAGTTGAGTGTGGAGCTTGTAAAAGAACTAATGCCATAATCCCATAGAGCCTAGTCGAGTTGACTAGAGCTCAAGGAGACATAGCCCAAGAGTTTTGGGTGAACTGCAAATTAATATTGATGTCCATGTGTTTGTTATTTGCTGCACTGTTGCATTGTTACATGTATTTACATATCAGCACAAACAACAAATTTTAAAGCATATAATCAATTAAAATAAACATAAGCATACACCTTATTGCTAAGCACATTATTAGTTTTGCATTGGTTAATCATAGTTTTCTTGGGAATAATTAAGATTTGGAAGTGGGAGAGGTTCTTGTAATCTTACAAGAAGCCTTTAGTGCCCCATTTTCAGATCAGGTAGTATCATAGCTTGAGATTGATTAACCCCACCTTCAAGAAGGTGATATCAAAGCTTTTTATACCAGAGAAAGTGGTATCAGATCAGAATGCTTGATTGACATAGCAAAATATTGCTTGTCTGAAAGGTGCTTGGGTAGTCAAGGATTGATTGTCTGATTGATTGTATGCTTGTTGCAGATTGACTATTATTTGAGTTTGCAGAGGTGAAGGGAAAGCTATTGATAGCTCAGTCCAGGAAGGACAAGAAGGAAGAAGGTCTAAAGGCATTCTTCTATCCCAAAGGACCTCAAAGCAATCCTTGAAGCACAAGAGGCTTGCTGCAAAAGGTTGCTTGGATAAGCTCTTTGTTAGTCTTGTTTGAACTTCTTTTGTTCATTGGCATAATGACAACTTCTACAAGTGTATCCTCAAATTCCTCCTTCATCTCAAGATTTTTTGATGGAGACATGAAGCAAGACTTGTTCATCATGATGGATAAGGTGAGGGAAATGTATGAGGATGGAAGGAAGAGTAGCATACCTAGAGAGCAATTGAATTTCGTGGAGGAAGAGACGCATATGGTTTTTGACAAATTGTAGGAAATAGAGAGGCAACCTCATATTGCAAATATGAACTTGAAAAGATGCATGAGTTGGAGTCATAGCTCTTTGTTGCCAAAGAAGCCTTGGTCCAGTATCAACTTGAAGAAGAGGTAAACCATTCCAGTTTGTCTTCAAATTCTTCTAAGAATGCTTATATTGGTTCTTTTGAAAAACATATTAGAGGCATAGGTTCCAAGCTAATGTCCAAGATGGGCTATGAAGGAAAGGGCTTAGCTAAACATGCACAAGGTATTGTTGAGCCAATAATAGTTGAGGAAAGGCCTAAGTATTTGGGTCTTAGTTATGGGGAGTCTTATGGAGAAAGTTCCAAAGCTGCCATGAAGACCATTGAAACAGCTCCAAGAAGGAGTTGCATTGCAGGTCTTCTACCTCAAGAGTGTGAAGATTGTATTCAGGAGGAATGTAATGGCTTGAAACATCATTTGCAGGATGTAGGTGTTCAGAAGCACACACTTGAACCAGGGAGTTGTGAAAACTCTGACAGCCTTGAAGAGATTGATGGTGTTCTAAAGGAAGCCACTTCTTCATTTGCTTCACCTCCTCATGAAGGTAATAAAGGTGAAAGAGAAAGGTATAAATCTGGTTCCAATCATCTTCCTTTTGATTTTGCAAAGCATGATAAATTTCCACATAGATATGGGAAGAGAATTGCATATTCTTTTGTGGTTTGGATAACCGTCATGTTTCTAGATGTTGGAAGAGAATGGCCAGAGTACAGGAAACGTTTGAAGGAAAAGAAGCAAGAAGCCAAAGGTCCATTGGACAAGGAAAATCATGCTGTCAAGAGGATGCACATGTGTTGCACTTACCTCCATAAGCAAGGACATCTTGTTGAAAAGTGTTGGACTCTGAATCCAGCAATGCTTCCACAAAAGTTGAAGAAGGTGGAAAGAGAAAATGGCAGAAATGGAAAGGAAGATTCCATGAATGATGTGTCTCAAGATGATTCACATGTTGATTCTAATGTGCAGACAAAGGAAGGACCTTTGAAATGGATTGGTAAGAAATGGATGGATTTCTTATCTAATTAAGATTGCATGTCTATTGATGCATCTATTTGCATTTTATTATTAATGGAATGCAAGTTGCAGTTTTCTACCAAGAAGGTGAATGGAGAAGTTGAGTACGAGGCTCATTTTGTTGCTACAACATTATATTTCATTTCAGCGTCGAAAGTACAATGTGCTTAAGTGAAAGTTGAAGGATTAAATTCATGCATGAGCATGAGATGCATGAACACAGGGATGTTGATGTTTTCCTTGGATTTGAACATGTATGTGTAATTAACTTGAAGGGATGATTTCTTTAAACTTGCATGTAATATTGACTTGAGAAAAGTTGATTTGTTCTCCAAGATGGAGAAAATGATGAGGTGTTTCATCTTTTTTTAAAAAGAGTCCTAATGGTCTTTTTCTACATGCTTGACTTGAAGGGTCATTTGTTTTAAAGGCATGTTTTGTGGGCTTGTTATCTAGTCCATCATTTGTATGCAGATGTAAGACATGAAGGTGCTCACAAGATGTGAAATTTGTTTCTTTTGTGAAGCAGGAGTTTAGTCCATCCAGTTATTGTTTGTGTTTCTATTATTGTTAATAGTTGTTGTTGACAACTTTTCAAACAAGTACAAATGAAAGTTTTTATGAAGCAGATGTACTTCACATTTATTTGAGCCACCTTGGATCAATGATCAAGGTAGAAAAGTTCAAACTACCTTCTGTGACCATCTCAGCAGCAATTCTGTAGGAAGGCAAGGAGGAAGGTAGTTCTTCCCAGGAGGACCAGCACATCCAGGAAGGAAAGTGGTTAGAGGCTTTGGTTCAGAGGCACTATGCAAGGCAAGCATGTGGAGGCTGAAAGAAGAGGGTGTTGTTACTCTCATTTACTGTCCAGATTAGTATATCAGTCTTTTGGAGACCAAAAGTTCTTTTAGTGGGAAGGTGTGATCCAAAATGGATCTTGGATAGACTTCTAAGTCTAAAGTGCTCCTCACAAAGGAAAATTAAAGTCCAAGGATGCTCTTGGATATAGTCCCATTGTGTAGACCTTTTCATCCAGAATCTACTGCAATCTGAATGTGCTAAAATGGACTTTAGATGCAGAAGTTATCATAGAAAGAAGATTTCCTTTGTCCTTTGAAAAAGGAGGCATTTATCCTAAAAATGGCATAAAAGGCCTTATAAATGAAATCACATTGCAATAGCCAAAGGGAAGGACTTAAAGCGGAGGTGGAAGAGGCCCTCGATTATTGATCTTTGACTTATCGCATCAGAGATAGGCCCGCGTGTGATATCGGGATCCCGAGCTATGCGATGGAGTGATTGCGGTCAGTCAATTAGCGGATCAACGACCGGAACACCCAAAAGGGGAGGACCTAGACTCAATAGGGATTATGGACTCGATTACATAAATTTTGAGATCCATATTCTCAGATTTTCTATATATTCCTTTGTATTTGGGGTTTTGGCCATTACGCTATGCGATGCAATATGCGACTTAAGCTGGACCCAAAGGGGTTTCTGGATGCAAATATATATATTTTGAGTTCCGATAAAAAGGATTTTCCTATGTATTTTCACATTTTCGTTAAATAAATGAAATACAAAGGAAATACATCTGGAGCGATAAAACAGACCCGAAAGGTTTAGACATGCAGCTTTATATTATTTGAGTTTCGTAATGAGCGGGATTTCGGGTGGGCCTCAGGTGGTAAGTGGTATTGGACGGGCTTCACCCGATCCCATACAATGGCCGACACGTGGCTTGGCACCGGAGAGAGGAAACCTCCTTTTTGGGCGAGTAATCTCCGTGTGCATAAGCTGCCCGAAATGAATATCAACCATTGGATCAGAGATCACCCAGATCAATGGTGGGCTTGCGATAGCGACCAAAGGCAGATCCAAAAATATTATAGGGCGGATTCGATGATTTTTTTAGTCCGATAGAAAGAGTTTTTGCGTGTTTTTAGTGTATTTCTCTGTGTAAACAGGGAAACGTGTTCCTGGGGATTTTAACCACTCCAATGATCCCTTTCATTTAAAAACATGTGGCCACAATGCCTAAAGGCATTTGACAATGATTGTTTAACGCTCAGAGGGGATTTGAACGAACAAGGAGCAGAGAAGATGCAGAGCTACAGAGGGATGAGTACATGCAAAGAAACGGCTGGGGAAGCCACAGAACCAGGAAAAATGCCTCAAAGGAGCAGAAATACCAGTTGGCGAGCACGTGAGGTCGTTGATGGAGAGCTGTTAGCTGAGAGAGAGAGAAAAAAGCCAGAGAGCGTGATTGACTGGTAGCAAAGCTACAAAAGGTCGCTGGGAGATCTAGCGAACCATTGATGCACACAGAGGCCAAGAGAGAGCTCAGAGAAGCCAGAGCCGAGAGCTAGAGCTAGAGCCAAGAGCCAGAACCAGAGCCGAGAGTCAAGAGCTAGAGCCGAGAGCCAGAGAGAGCGCAGAGCTAGAAAGCCGAGAGCTTTAGAGTCAGTGATAAAATGGTGTTCTAAGCCCATTGTTTCTGTGAACAACAACGGAGTTGAGTTTGGATCTTGTAAAATAACTAATGCGATAATCCCATAGAGCCTAGTCGAGTTGACTAGAGCTCAAGGAGACGTAACCCAAGAGTTTTGGGTGAACTCCAAATTAATATTGTTGTCCATGTGTTTGTTATTTGCTGCACTGTTACATGTATTTACATATCAGCACAAACAATATATTTTAAAGCATATAATCAGTTAAAATAAACATAAGCATACACCTTATTGTCAAGCACATTATTAGTTCCGCATTGGTTAATCATAGTTGTCTTGGGAATAATTAAGCTTTGGAAGTGGGAGAGGTTCTTGTAATCTCACAAGAAGCCTTTAGTGCCCCATTTTTAGATCAGACACACAAATGTTTCCTTTGATGGGATGGATGGACTACATTGGTGATTCTCTCAATGTCTTCTGCAATTAGAGGTTGCTGGACTACCATACTGAGACCATTGTCAATACCATTGAATTTATCATCATTAGGGACAACATGTGTTTCCTTATTCAATCCAACAATCACCAAAGAGACGTGAGCCACTTGATGTTGCAGAAGAAAGCATAGATTTTCATATCAAAAGGGGAATTTGGCAATGGTAAGAAAATATCAATACATATTTCCACATCCATGGGGAAGTAGGCTGAAAATGATTCAGATAATTCATTTTTTCCGAAGAAAATTGGAAATCCAACATGTTCAATTCTCATATTTTATACATGTTAAAATTGACAACTAGGGCCAAAATCCATGTGGGTCATCTTATTTATGTAAACTAATATTTTTCTTGGATTCCTTTCATTGAGAGGTGTAGGATAGATCTAAATATCATCCGATTCCGATAAGTATTCATGGAGATATGAATTTATTTGTGTTATGGGACAATTCGTCAAGGTTGGCCAGCAAACAAATAACCTCCACTTGTGCTCAACGTTTTAGTATAAAGGAGTTGGCTTGATAGTCATTTAGAGACACACTTTACTCTTGATTTTTCTCCACTTGTTTTGGGTTTTAGTGGCAAGAGAAATATTAGAAGATGAAGCCCTAAACACAAGAGGAAAGGAGACTAAACAAGAAGCCCTAGCAACAGTCTAGACGAAGTCAAGAAAAGGTCTAAAACTGCCCTAGCCGCAGTCCTAAAGGAGGTCTAACTACAGTCCAAAAAAGGAGATTTAACCACGATTCATGAAGCCTAGCCACAGTCCAATCAGGGAGATCTAGCACGGTGAAGGAGGCCTAACAACTGACCCTAATACAGTCGTATCATGCCCTAGCTGCAGGTCTTATCATGCCCTAGTTAAACACAGTCATGCCCTAATCCTATACACTATTTTGGAAGGGTTGAGACAAACCTTAGACACATCAAAGAGTGATGCCCTTAGCAATAACAAAGGGAGACCTCTCCACTGTTTAGAGGAGCTTCTATACACAACAAGATCCAGTGTCATAAGGAGGCCTTAAAGGAGCCCTAGCCATAGACCCTAGCTATAGCAGAAGGAGCCCTATGACAACGTGGAGAATGAATGTGTATCAAGTGTTGGCATGTGATGTTAGTTAGGAAGAGTTTATGAGAAGACAACATTGTTGTTTGGGAATTGTTTGGATGTTGCCGCTGTGTTAGGGAGATAGGTAAAAGCGTTGCGCTTGAAACTACCTCAGAGGGGCAACATGTAGGGCAACATCTCATTGGAGGACACCTGTAGTCATTAGGATAAATTTTGGGCCATTTTTGATGGGTTGTTAGGGACTATGATTAGTACCCTAACTAGTCCCAGAATTGCAGCATTGCAGCAAGGCTAAGCATTGTTGTGTTAATGATGATTGGACACTATCTGGGATATGTTTGCTACAAGGATTGCTATGTGCTAAGCCACAGGCCATAGAAACATAGCAAGGGGCTGCTAATGGAAGTCAAGGGTATGCAGCACAAGTGTATCAAGATGCAACACAAGGATAAGAAGCATGATGATATGGTGCAACAGTATGATGTGTGCAGCATGATGATGGAGAGCAGCTAAGACTGGTAAGTGAAAATGGCTGATGGTTGTAGCATATTGGATGCAGTGATGGATGCAACATGATGGGTGTGGCATTGGGTGCATCACAGTGTCAAGTGCAACAGATGATTGAGTGCAACATGATGAGGTGCAACATGGTGATGGCGTCACCTTGGATCAGTGGAAGTAGTATGCCTTCTACTCAACTCAGATCAACTACCTCATATGCTATCTTCTTAGAGAAGATCTATGCTCTCATTTAGATAAGTCAATATGTTGAATTCTGAGGTATATGTACTATCTCTCTCTCTTTGTTGAACTATTGAAGAACATATAAGAAGAATTGATTAAGGGTTTCCCCACATTGGGGTTTGTCCCAGGCTAGAGCCGCATCTTGTGTCCTCTTATCTTGGCTTGTCTTTTGCGATATATGTTTATGTTCTATCTGCAATTTACTATTATCCTGATGTGATTCCTAATCTGGAAAAGATATTGAGCTAATTGGAAAAATTGAAATAAATTGCTCTAAGAATAGAGCATACCTAAAATTAACAATACATGACTCCCAACGTTGAATTAAAATGACTATGGCGGCATTGGATGTCTTCAATGGGCTATAGTGGCTCAATTTTTTAGTGTTTAATTTGGGTCTCTATTTTAGGGTTTGATATGTAAATTTGTAGTGATTTTATTGTCAATACCTGAAATGAATGGAAAATTAGTTTTTTTGTGTTGAATTCCTCTTTAGAATATGTAAAAGTGCTTAAGGATTCATGAGGTTAATTGTAAGTTTTACCTTGATTTTTTGAGTGTTTTTATGTAAATTTCATGTACAAATTAACATAAACAAATGACTGAAAAACAACATATAACAGATATGAACATCACCAAAACATTATCACAACAGCACATGATGAAGGATTTCACCTTGCCTAGGCTATGTCTCTTTGGTCCAACTTCCAATGGCCTGGTCCTCTCTATTATGCTCAAAAGTGTGAATACACTAGTTTACAATGCTCAGATAGCTTTGAAACTTATTCCAGTGGCTCCATAATGCCCAAAAATGTATGTTTAGCCTCTTTCTACTCCTCATTTGGTCAAACACTAACGAAGTTATGGCTTCCCCAAGTCATTCCACTAATCACATCGCAATTTTCCCAAAATCTAGCACTATCCTACAAATTTTCCTCTAGTTCCTCTAAATAAGCGCTGATTTTGCTTAATTCTGGGTGAAATTGTGGGACGCATTAAATGTCCTATAAGGTCTTAAATCTGAAAATTTTGAACATGTTGAGGGCCACGCGCCTGGGGCTAAGGCCAACGATCTGCCCCCACCGGTCGGGCCCCCACTCTGCTCTGCTGTCGTCCTGTGGGTGGTGATATGGCCAAGGGTTGGCCACTTCCTCCTAATGGCGTGAACTTAACATTTAAATAAAAGTTGAACCCCATAGTCACTAATAAATAATCGTGTGGCATATTGGCAGGAGGCTTAGACTTATCTCTTGGAGGTTGCGGGTTCGACCCTTGCCTGCTGTTGCTCAGACCTTGGCCCAATTTTTGGTGTCCCTCAGGCTACCATGTGGCAACCCTTGGCTGGGCCATGTGGCAGCCTATGGTTGACCACCAACCATCCAATGAAATTCGTCCACAAATCCACCTACACACCTACCACGTGTTAGCACACCATTCAGCGAAGGTCAAATCAGTTATATGCATAGTCACCTAGCTAAGTAGGAATGCCCAACCATCGTCACATCAGCAATATGGACTTCTTACAGGGCTATTTGTATTTTGTTTCTAAAATTCTCCTATTTAGGAAAACAAACAAAACATGTTTATAGGAGCATATAGAGTCTGTTTCACGTGAAACGAGTTACGATGGATCTATAATGATGAGAACTACATTGTCATTCATGTTCCACACTGATCTGACAACTTTGAATTTTCATCAAAAATTTTAGCACTTGATCATTCCTCCCCACTGGAAGCCTTTTGGATCCCAAAAGATCACTTGTATTTTTCCAACAGGTGAGGGTATAGTTCCCTCACCTTTCCAATCTCGATCCATTTGGCCTTGGAAGGATTTGTTCATTTGAGCCCCACTCGAAGGTAGTCCACACTCACTCGTTTTAAAGACCTTTTTCTTCTGTCAAGAATGGTGTCTTGTTGTATTTCATCAAGGTATTCAGGAGAGAAATATCCAATGGAAGCAATTTGATCATTCTCTCCTTGATCTTCAATCAAAGGAGGCTCATACAACCTTAAATTTTCCACATTAACAACATAAATTTTCATATATGAAGGAAAATCTAACGTGAAGGCATTGTCACCAATATTTTCTAGAATTCTAAATGGACCATATCTAATTGGTTTCAACTTTTTACCTTCTCGGTGAAGCCTCTCTTTTCCAATGTGAAGCCAAACTTCATCACCAAATTGGAACTTGTGATCTACCCTATGCTTGTCGTGCCTTGACTTGTACTTTCCTTGGATCTTTTCCAACTATTCTTGAACTCTTTGGTGTACTAATTGGATAATGAACATTCTTTCCTTGTCTATGTTACTATGACCATCAATAGCAACAGCCTTTCCAAAAATGAAATCCAAAGGTGACTTAGGCAAGTATCCCAAACATGCTTCAAATGGCGATGTTTGAGTTGAAGAGTGCTTGGCCTAGTTGTAAGCATGCTGAATGTAGTGCAAATGTTCATGCCACAACTTAGGACGCTTGCTGCGATACCCACAAAGAAGATGTATCACTGTCATGTTCACCACCTTGGTTTGACCATTTGTTTGTGGATGAAATTTTGTACTATTTTTCAATTTGGTGTCCAAGAATCCCCACAAGCTCGACAAAAAATTCCCAACAAAGTGAGAATCTCGATGACTAACAATGGATATGGGCAATTCAAAATGAACCCATACATTTTGAAAGAATAACTGAGCGGTTTTTTCAGCTCTATTTTAGTTTTTGCATGGTATCAAAATACACATTTTTCTAAACCTATCCACAACTACACAATGGAAGACCTCCTACAAAATCCATAGAAACACTCTCCCATGGTCATGAAGGTACCAGAAGTGGTATGTACAATCCCAACTTCTTATTACCAAGCTTATTGACTACACGTAATGAACATCCTTTAGTAAAATGTGACACACTTTCAAGCATACGAGGCCAATAACAATACTTCTGTAGATGTGACACCGTCTTACTTACACCAAAATGACCAACAAGCAGTATGTGCCTCTCTTATGATGTTGACTCTTGCTCCCTGTGGAATACAAATCTTAGCAAGATGGTACAACAAGTTATCATGCAAATGATAATCCAATTCCTCTACTTGGTTACATTGTCTCAAGGTTGCATAAACATTCTGAAAGTCATTTTCTAATGCATACTGCTCAATATAACTTTCATGTAAACATAACTATGCTTGAGTAAAGTAGCTGCACTAATAATAGGCCTATAAATCATATCAAACACTTTATTGTAGACACCTTTCTTATACCTTATTACCAAGTGGAATTGTTGAAGAAAACTCATCCATCGGAAGTGCCTTGATTGCTGCAACTTAGATTGAGATTGCAAGTATTGCAATGGCTGATGATCAGCGTGAATGATTATTTCCTTACCCATTAAGTAGTGTTTCCACTTTTTTCACACTTTGAACCAATGCATACAATTCCTTGTCATATGTAGGATAATTAATCACTACACCATTGAAAGCTTCCGGTGAAAACATATAGGCTTACCATGTTGCATGAGGACTGCACCCATGGCGTAGTCACTAGTGTCAGTCTAGATCTCAAATGACTATCTCAAGTCTGGAAGTGCAAGTACTAGGGATGGAATGATCTTTTCCTTCAATGAATCAAAAGATCTTTGTTGTTTTCATCCCCACTGAAAACACCTTTTTTCACACTAGTCAATGCATGCAAAGGAGCTGCTATAGAAGAAAAGTTAGCAATGAATTTTCTCCAATATTGGGTTGCTCCCAAAAAAATTATTACCTTAGTAACTGTCTTGGGCCTTGGCCAATTCAAAATGACATCAACCTTGGAGGGATCTATTTTCAAATCACCTCCTTCAACAATATGACCAAGGTAAACTAAAGATGTTTTTCCAAACTCACACTTTGACATATTTAAATACAATTGTTATTTCTTTAAGACATCAAGTACTTTTCTCACATGCATGTCATGTTCATCACGAGATTCACTGAAAATTAATATCTCATCTAATTAGACTGTAAAAAAATCATCAAGAAATGGCCTCAACACATCATTCATCACACACATGAAGGTAGCAGGAGCATTACAAAAACCAAAAGGCATAATTGGCCATTCAAACAAACCTTGTTTTGTCTTGACTGTTGTCTTCCAAATGTCTCCTTCAGCAATTCTAATATGATGGTAGCCACTCCTTAATTCCAACATAGTAAAATACTTTTCATCTTTCAATTGATCAAGTAAATCATTATTTACCGTAATCTTTTTCAATGCATGAAAGTCCACACACATGCTCCATGTTCCATCCTTCTTTGGCACCAAAACAATAGGTGACCCACATGGTGAAGAACTTGGCCTGATGATCCCTTTATCCAACAACTCTTGAATTTTCTCTTTAATTTATGCATTTTCCATCACTGAAACCCTATACATGCCAATGTTATGAAGAGGACTATATTGCTGCAGTTGTATCTCATGTTGGATTCCTCTCTTGGGAGACAATCCTTTTGGTTCCTCAAACATCTCATCATATTTGTTAACAACATCAACCAATTCAGATATCAATCTTGAGTCACAACCTTGAAAAACTTCATTATCAATATCATTTTTGGGTTTTATCATTAGAAGCATACAATTTGCTAGAATTCACTAGTTTTTTCATATGCCCCGCATTAACAAGTGAAAGATTTTGTTTCTTGCTATGGGATCTTATAATGTATTCTACCCCATCTTTGAAAAATTAATATTTGTTTTCATGTCTATGGAAGATAGATTTTATGTCATAGAGATATTGGCTGCCCAAAACTATACCACATGTGTCTAATGGCACAACATCAAGTTCCACTTCATCTATGAAATTTGCAGTAATGGTGAATTTCAGTCTACACTTTCTAGTTACTTGCAATTGTGCATTGTCACACACCCATCCTAATGGATATGGCTTATTATGTGTAATGGTTTCCAAGTTTAAACTTTTGACAGTGTTTTCAGAGATGAAATTGGCTTGAGAGCCACTATCAAAAAGAGTATCAATTTTGCTATGCTTTGAGATTACCTTTATGTGAAAAAGTTCTATCCTTTTCTTTTAATTTGGATTTCATTGTGCAAATTTGAAGTACTAGTGCTAGCAATGGATTATTTTCCTTTCATACTCATGGTTGTAATTTTAGTTTCATCACCCAAATCGGATCCCAAATCCTGATGAGTGGTTGCAATTGTCTTTTGTTTTCCCTTGTTGAATTTCTTTGGCTTCATCTCATGATGAAGCTTCCAACAATGAGCTTCATTGTGACCCTCTTTGGAACAATGCTTGAATCTTATTTTCTCTCCTTACTTATTAATGGATGCATTTTTCTTTCCTTTCCCTTTGAAACCCTTTTCTTTTCCTTTACCCTTAAATGGATTTTTACTACCCTCTTTTGGATTATTTTTCCCTCTTGTCTCAAGATGAGTGGCTTGCACACAAACCTCATCTAGATTATTGGGATTAAACATAAGGATAGGATACCTAAAGTAATTGTGTAAACCTCCTATATACTTCAGCAATGCGTCTTGTGATTGCAAATCTACACCTAACATTAAAGACCTTCTAAATTCTTGAGTGTAATCTTACAAAGTTTGATCTTTAAGTTGTCTAAAATTATTCCAATTCATGATGTCTTTCTACATATATGCTAGAGGGTAAAATTGTCTTTTAATTGTAGCAATGAAATCAAACCAAAATATTGAGATCTTACCATGCTTTTTAATCTCTTGTTGTATCTTGGCTTCTCACCACACTAGCGTTGCACCCTCAAGCCTCAAGGAAGCTAGCTGAATCTTTATGTCATCATCTTGAAGGTTTTGAATTCTGCAATAGACCTCCAACTAATGAACCTAATTGTCAAGCTTCTATGCGTTCATTTCACCACTATACATGGGCAGTTCAAATTTAACATCAAGTTTTAACAGGGGTGTTTTACCAATTCCTTTGAGGTATGTTGATGAGTATGAGTAAGGGTTGTATTAGTGGAAGAGGGTGAAGATGATTTTGAATATGAAAATGAAGATGATGGTGGAGAGGGTGGAGGTTTACCTCCATTTCCATTACCTCCTCCTCCTGAAGAACCTTCTCCTTTTGGAGGATTGGAGATTTCACCCTGCAGTCTTGTATTCCTCTCTTCATAGAGGACTTTCACCATCTTTATCATGTCAAAGAAATCATTCGTAAAAAGATTCTCATCCTTTGTCATATTTGTAGGCTCTCCTTCATGTGACATGCTCAGTAAAGCTTCAACTACAATTTGAGGTAGAAATGGTGGTGGAGATTGTGGAAATATTACACTCCTTCCCTTTGACCCAACTTCAGGATCTTCAACCAGTTGTCATTCTCCTCTCTTGAGCTTCAATCTTGTAAGCATCACATTCACTTACAAACAGTTAAATCCTCCTTGCACAAAGAAAACCAAGAGCTTTGATACCAAACTTGATCTAAATGGAAAATTAGTTTTGTTGTGCTAAACTCGTCTTTAGAATATGTAAAAGTGCTTAAGAATTCATGAGGTTAATTACAAGTTTTAACTTGAGTTTTTGAGTGTTTTTATGTAAATTTCATGTACAAATTAACATAAACAAATGACTGAACAACAACATATAACAGACATGAACATCACCAAAACAATATCACAACAACACATGATGAAGGAGTTCACCCTACCCAGGCTACGTCTCTTTGGTCCAACTTCCAATGGCTTGACCCTCTCTATTATGTTCAAAAGTGTGAATACATCACTTTACAATTTTCAAATAGCTCTGAAACGTGTTCCAATGGCACTAAAATGCTTGTCTAGCCTCTTTCAACTCCTGATTTGGTAAAAAATAGAAAAAGTTATGGCACCGCAATTTCCCCAAAATCCGGCACCATCCTACAAATTCGCCTCCAATTCCGTTAATCGAGGATCGATTTCACCTAATTTCGAGTCAAATGGTTGGACACATAAAATGTGCTATAAGGCTTTAAATCCGAAATTTTGGACATGTGGGGGACCACGTGCCCAACGCTAAGGCGAATGGCCTGCCCCCACTGGCCCAACCCCCACTCCGCTCCGGCGCAATCCTGTGGGTGGCCATATTGCCAAAGGTTGGCCTCATGGGTTGGCCCCTTCCTCTGAATGACGCGGATTTAACATTTAAATAAAAGTTAAACCCCATAGTTATTAAGACATAATCATGTGGTGTATTGGCAAGAGGCTTAGACTTGTCGCTTGGAGGTCACGGGTTCGGCCGCCACTCGTTGTTGCTTGGACCTTAGCTCAATTTTTGGTGGCCCTTAGGCTACCACGTATGGTTGGCCACCAACTATCCAATAAAATTCGTCCAAAACTCCACCTAAGCACCTGCCATGTGTCAACACACCATTCACCAAAGGTCAAATCAGTTATATGCACAGTCACCTTGCTATGTAAGCATGCCCAGTGAGTGCCATGTCAGTAGTACGGACTACTGATTATGTTGTTTGTATTTTTTTTTAAATTCTCTTGTTTAGAAAAACAAACAAAACATGTTTCTGGGAGCATACGGAGTCTGTTTTGCATGAAACGAGTCGCACCAGATTCAGTAGGACGAGCACTACGCGGTTGTTCAGGTTCCACACTGATCCAATAAATTTGGAATTTGAGCACCTGATCAATACCAGTTAATGAACATAAAAACATCCTTTAAGTGAATCATTCTCAAAGTTCTTCGGTGCTGAGAGAACACATATTGACTTGGTTATGTTCAGTTTGTTATATGTTAATGTATGTTGTTTTTCTTTGGTGTTTCAAAAACATTAGTTACAGGTTTTCTTCATATGCATGAAAATGTTTATGTCAAAAAGGTAAGTTGTATGATGAATTGTTGGATAGACTCGGTACATAAACATCTTACCTATATAACTAGAAGTATGTATTTCGATGCATACTACTAGGATGGAAGCATGTCCATAGAGATATTTAGTATCTAGGCTATTCTTCGGGGTTGTCAAGAAGCATCGATTGTACAAAGTTCATCAACGATGGTCAGAGACGTTTATGTTTTAAATGGAGGTCAACTGACTGCTCAAAGCTGTGGTGGTGAAAAAAGAGCATTGTTTGCAAGAATTCAGAGTCTATGTGAATGCTAACGAAGACCAGTCAAACATATATCATATTATTGTTGTAATTTCTATGTAAGCATTAAGGAAGGGTGTTGGAAGTAATGCTTCCATGTCATGTGTAGTTGTCATTGTGAGTCCCTAGGCATCAATCTAGAAGGTGTTGAATTTTATGTAGTGAGTTGGAGTCATGATCTAAAGGTGTCGAAGTAAGTGTGTTGTCTTATATATATGTAATTGTTGTGACAAATAGTACTATAGTATGCTATTTGTGTTGTGCAATTGCTCTTTGTGCTTATCTCTCAATTTCTAACACTAAACCATGTTATTTAATACTCTATAACATTTCAGCAAAAGATGTTGATATGAATTACCAATTTTCTTAGTTTAGAGGTTTCAATATTACTATCTATTTTGTTATGAATTTCTTATATATTGATTTCCATATTCTTGATAAATGGAAAGGAGTAATATTTGTTAAGAATTTTATAATATGATGAAGAATAATAGTTTTTTCTATTTTAAAATTGTTTATTTTTTAGATAAAAAATTCAAGAAGAAATTTTAAAATCTACTATTTATTAAAAAAAAATATATATTCAAATTTAAAAATATTGTTGAAATTTACCATAATAAAAACATAAGACAATTCAACTTACCTTTAACATGGACTACAGTAATAAACAGCATGTCAAATATCAAAATGACAATCCTTATCGTTATGCAGGCGTGGAGATTATACAAACGAGGAAATATTGTGGATGTGATCGATCCAGCCATCATTGGAACGTGCAACGTAGAGGAAGCATTGAGATGCTTTCATGTTGGTCTTTTATGTACACAAGCTGACTCATCACTTCGTCCACCAATGTCTCTAATCACTTTGATGCTTTCATCTCATTCTGTAACATTACCGGATCCCACACAGCCTGCTTTTGTGAGTGATTATGTTTCAGAAAACAGCAAGTCCACCAGTTCTGGCTCACATCTCTTCTACGTCGCCTGCTTCATCTAGTTCACGCTCCTCTGTCTAACGCTGATGCTTCCATTACGTAACGCGTGTTCTAAATATTATTTCAATGTATTGACATTAAGTAAGTACGCTGAGAGACGGTCTCATATGCATAACGTGTAATGATAATTATATTAGATAAATGTGAAAAAAAAAAATGTAAATTTAAAAATCCAAAATAGTTAATATTTAAAATTTTATTTGTATTATGAAAGAGAATAATGGGGTTATGTTAACATTTTTTTAATATTTATATCAGTAGATCTATTTTTATTCCGGATTTACCAAGTATTTAAAGAGATCAAGTCTTTTTTATTTTAAAAGATGTTTGTCACCCACCAAATCAAATTTGATCCTCCTCACACTTTATAGATTCCCATATATTTGATCCTCCTCACACTTTATAGATTCCCATATTAGATAGATCTAGGGTCGTTGAATTATTAATTATACTTATAAATATAAATATAATTATTATTTTTATGTGTTTTGTTTTATTATTTTGAGTTTTATTTTATTTTGATGAGTCAAAATGTTAAACATGACACATCTTTTACCATATTGGATCAAAGTTTTAGCAGGAGTTAAGTTACTTATGAACTTCATATAAAATTTCTTTTAATAAAATGGATTAGAAATCAAGATAAAATATTATATTGTTTTACTTCATAATTATTACTAATTCACCTAGTAAAAAGTTGGGAGCTATGGGGCAATTACAAATTAAAATGTAATTAAACTTCAAATATAAATAATAATTATAATAAAAAGTGGACTAGTTGACCCGAATATTGGATAAAATATAATAAAATATTATTTTATTTTACCGAATATTTCTTGCAATCTTGTAAAAAATGGATGAAGGTAGCCATAAATATTAGATAAAATGTAATACTTACATTTTACTTAATATTTCTCCCACTTCGTCCCCTTGCTCCAACTCACTTTCATGTTAAGTTTATTCATTTCTAAACTTACCATCCTAGATATTTCAGAGCTCTGTTTCTATAGTACATTGCTACACATAAATCAAGAGAATATATTACATATCTTATATTAAAGTGATTATAAAATAAGTCACTAGAATGAAGAATAAATTACTGGTTTGTACTATGTGAAATCATGTTTAACCTTGCACTTCTTAAAAATACCTTCGTGAATCACCCAATAGCCTCAAGGAAGACTAAAACTTTTAAGCATATATAAACATTATGTAATCATCCATTCAACTCATGGGCCTCATCGTTGACTATATGGACCTTAGTTCACCTCCTAGCTCAGTCAAATCAACTATTCTCACAATTTATTATATGTTTTGATTATATTTTGTTTAATGAGATGAGTCGAAGTGAGATATTATGTCTAGTGGACTAATGTGCATTGAATGCAGGTTTGCCAGAGAAAATCAGGGAATTTTGGCAATATTAAGGCTTGAAACTTGAATGGGACAAGGAAGAGAGATTATAGGAGGTAAATCCTCCTCATTTACTCCCTCATTCAAATATTCCTCCATCAATCACACTAGCTCGGAGTAAAAGCAGTCAAGTCATGAAGATCAAAAGGTAGCTGAGCAAGTGACAGTCAGAGAGTTACTTTATCTAGATGGGAGCCGAGCCTCCCTAGATTTAAGGAATTCATTGGAGACTTCAATTGTATAAATAAAAAGGCATAGAGCCTCATTAAGATTGGAATTTTTGTTGTAAAAACACTAGTTATTTTCGAGCTCAAGACTTGTGGAAGACATTGCTATGTAATTTTCTGTTTTGACAATGAGAATGAGCTTTTTCTTGATCCAATATTGAGTTAACTCAGAAGGTTGAATCTCTTAGGCTAGGGCCCACCCCTAGCAGCAAAGGCTCCTCTTCTTGTATATGTATGCTTAGATTGATTTCATAGATTGGTGGGTAGATTGTCCTTAGAAGTATTTCATTGCAAGTAGTGTAGATTTGATTAGTATGTTTGTTATTTTGTTTCCATTTGTGCTTTACTTTACTAGTAGTTTAGAAGAGATAAAGAAACATCAAAAAGTTGTCAATAGGTGTGTTGGCCTCACTTCTTCCTTTAAGGATCATGATTTGAGGAAATGACTCCTATGCAACCCCAAAAAGATAGAATTCTTCTAAGAGTAGATTTCTCAGTCTTTTAATTTCAGTCTTTTTCCTTACTACAATAAACAAGATTTTCTTAGAGTAGATTTCTCTTTCCCTCATGAGTAATCAAGCTTCTTTTGAATCCATAGAAGTTTGGCTTGAAAAAACCTAGTGGTCTATCGCCAGTTGAACAGTGAAAAAGGGCAGAACCATCACTTTTACTTGTGTATACAACACTGTCACCTCCAAGTTTGTACAAACCCTGGGTTGATAAAGTAAAGCTGGTAGCCCTAGGAGTTGTAGCATTCTTGCTGCAATACTGGTGCTCATCACTTTTTGGCGTCGTTGTCAGAGAGGTGTCTCAATAATATGTGATTACTGCATTCTTTCTTATATCTCTTGTTTATGATATTTTTCTATTAGTTTCATTCAAAAGTAATTTAGTTGATTTTTTTTCCATTCTGCATTCTTTGCTTTCCTTTCCATTGTGCAAGTAAGATTTCATTCAAGTAGTTAATTTTCATTCAGTCAATTAGTTTTCATTCAGTTTGCAATTTCAATTCTACAATCACCTTCAAAGTTTGAAAAAATGCAAAATAAAACAAAAACATTTTTTTCATGCCTTGTAGGAAGAGGGATAACTTAGGGATTTTTTTTTCCAAATACCCCCACCGCTTTAGACAACCAACCTTCCCTCTTCTTTGGTGGTTGCGAATTTGAGGAACCCTTAGGTGAGAAACTAGAAATATTTGAAGAGCCTATAGGGGAATAAGAAGAAGAAGAACCCATTTCTACTAACCCAATGGCTGAAAACATAAATGATAGGGGAAATAGAGAAAGAGTTGAGGGTGCCTTCCCCATGATGGAAACTAATTGGGATACTAAGATGAAGAATATCAACCTCTCTGCCCTTCCTCATTTCCATGGCCTCACCACAGAAGATCTAGAAACTTTCTTATTTGAGTTTGTTGTCATATGCCAAACCTATGACTACACCAATGATGAGTAGAAGTTGAAACTATTCCCATCCACTCTCAAGGATGCAACGTTGCATTAGTTCATGGGTTTACCTGGGGATAGCATCACAACTTGCTTAGATGCAACAAGCCTTCAACAACAAGTATCAGGACTACTGTAGATCTAAATACACTAAAGAGAAAATTTCTAGGATGACCTTAGGGCATGATGAATCCCTAGAATATTATGAAGAAAGATTCCATCATAGCTAAAAAAGGGCCAGGTGCACACTTGACCTTGAGTCACTGAAGCTAGTCCTACTTAAAGGAGTAAAGGAAGATCTTTTGGATACCCTAAACTTATTAGCTGGAGGGGAAATATACCAGTTACGCTATGGGGATATCAAGACTGTCTTTAGAAAGCATTCTAGGGAAGCTAGGAAAAAGGGTAGGGGTAGTCAATCTATGGTCAGTCTATCCTCTTCCAATGCATCCATCAAGGGTGAAATTGGAAACATGCAGAAGGATTTCAAGAGTCAGATGTTACAAACCCTTGTCCTACAAATGGACACTATGCACATTAAGATAAAACAAGAGGAAGCAGAGAGAGCCTTAGCCATTTTCTGCCCTAGATGCACCAGTAGACACCCTAGGAATGAATTTCCATTGAATTCGATTGAAATTTTCTCAATCTGTAAAGAAAAACACTCCACGGACAAGTACCCTTCTCTACCTGGAATAAAAGTTGTATATCAAGGAGCTGGAGGGGTGACTGAACAACCCTGCTACATAAATCAAAGGAGACCTCATGGGCCTAGGCCATACCAGCAGGGCATGCAAGGGTTATCCCATGCATATTAAAACCCCAACTAAACCACATCCATTCCCTCTTGGGGCCCCCCTTCTCATCCTTCCTGGTCTACACCTCCTCCTTTTTCCTTTACACCTTAGTATCATTCCTAGCCAACCAGCTAGTCATTTCAACCATATGCACCGCCACAACTTCAGTGGAATGCACCACCCCAATGGTGGAGCCCCCTATACAACAATGCTCCAAAATTATTTCCTTCACCACCTATTCAACCATAGCTTTTAAACTCTACTCCACCTAAACAACCCTAGATACATGCCTAGGCAAATCCAAATCTGAACAACAGATAGGCACAACTAGTATACAGTGGAGAGACATCCTATCCATCTTATGTTGTGGAAATTTAGTAAATCAACCCAAGATTTGGGAGAGTACTCCCAGAAAACCAACCTCTACCTCCACCTAGGGAGGTTGAGGAAGAAAGAGAGGAAATCATGCCTAAAGTAAATCCACCATCATTTCCTGAGAGATTAACCCAACCACTCTAGCCTACCCCAGAAGAGACTAAACTTCTGGGAGAATTGAAAAATTTATGTGTCACAATTCTACTTCTCCAAGCTATAAAAGATGTACCTATTTACAACAAGTTAATTAAGGAGAAGTGCTTCAAGCATCCATGGAGGCAAAAAAGAGATGCCCCTACCATTAATGTCATTGGACAACCGCGCGACTTAATGCTAGGGCAGGTAATTTGTCCAAACTATTTGGACCCTGGAAGCCCTGTAATAGATGTGAACATCAATGGCACCATTGTCCCACACACTTTGATTGATCTTGGGGCTGCCATTAATGTGATGATCAAGGACACCATGCTCAAGCTCAACCTCTATGGTTAATTGAGAAAGACCACAACAGTCCTGCAACTTGCAGACCACTCCATAGTGACCCCTGAGGGGATTGTGGAGGATGTGATGGTCTCTGTTGACTCTTGGGAATACCATGTAGACTTCCTAATCCTTGAGCCTAAGGCTAAGCTTAAAGGTTACCCTCTCATCCTTGGGAGGCCCTGGTTAACCACTACCGATGCCTACATTAGCTGCAGGGCTGGAAATATGACTATAAAAAATGGGCATATGTCTAAGAAGTTAGTCCTATACCTTCCTGCTTAACCTTCTTTAGAGCATGACTTACCTTTATGGTTGGAAGAGGACGAAGAAGATGAAGTTTATTCCACCCAACTCTATAACTTAGAAACAACCATGGGATGTGGACAACCAGATGAATATGATTTGATTGAACACATACACCAAAGTCCAACCCCCAGTACATTGTCCTTAGAAGAAGTAGTGAAGGAAACCTAGAACAACCATCAGATTGATCTATTCTTAGCCGATTCCAACCCTATCCATGTTAAAACCATAGAATTCGGCCCTGAGATAACTTTGAAAATCAACTCATCTCTTTTTGTTCACCAAGAAGAAAAGTTGTGTAACATGCTAAAGGAACATCTGGATGCCTTTGCTTGGAGTTACAAAGAAATTAAGGGAGTGCACCCTTCGGTGTGTATTCACCACATTTATATCAAAGAAGGGTGCAAACGAGTCCGAAAACCCCAAAGGAGGATGAATCCAACTCTCAAAGATATAGTCAAAGAAAAACAACAAAAGATGTTAGATGCATGATTCA
Source organism: Pinus taeda (assembly GCA_000404065.3). Classification (NCBI taxonomy): domain Eukaryota; kingdom Viridiplantae; phylum Streptophyta; class Pinopsida; order Pinales; family Pinaceae; genus Pinus; species Pinus taeda. The sequence continues at coordinate 134,029 of APFE030606257.1, forward strand.
TTTACCCTCTCTTAAATAGTGGGTGGGTCTCTCCTTCAGTGTTGGTTCCAAATAAAAATGGTAAGTGGAGGATTTGTGTCGACTACAGAGAGTTAAACAAAGCCACAAAGAAGGACCATTTCCCTCTACCTTCCATCGACCAAGTGCTAGATGGTTTGGCAGGGAAAAAGTTTTTCTCTTTCCTAGATGGATTCAATGGGTATAATCAAATTGAGATCAGCCTGGAAGACCAGGATAAAACCACCTTCACTTGTCCTTGGGGTAATTTTGCCTATATGGTCCTTTCTTTTGGCCTATACAATGCTCTTTCCACTTTCCAAATAGTAGTCATGAGTATATTTGTCGAGTTAGTCCATGATGCAGTAGAGATTTATATGGATAATTTTACACCTTATGAATGTGATTTCCAATAGGCTCTATCCAACTTAGGTAAGGTTCTAACAAATACATTGAAATGAACCTGTCTCTTTGTCCTGAAAAATGTAAGTTATTGATGACTGCAGGGACTGTGCTAGGTCATTCAATATCCTAACAAGGACTACATGTGGACCCAAAGAAAATAGCTATCATCCAAAGGGTCCCACCTTTGCAAAAGCAAAGAGATGTCAGAAGTTTCCTAGAGTTAGATTAATACTATCAGAGGTTTATAAAAGACTTCAGCAAGTTAGCTTATCCTTTATTTGTGTTGTTGGCCAAAGACTCTGAGTTTGTATGATCAAAAAGTTGTTAAGAGGCCCTGGACACCCTCAAGGACAAGTTGACCACTGCAACAATTCTACAAGGCCCAAGTTGGGTCCTTCCCTTTCATATACATGCTGATGCCTCACACAAGTCCATAGGAGAAACTTTAGGCCAAATAGATGAAAATTTGACATATGACATTTACTTTATCCGTAAGAATTTGTCAAAGGCTGAACTGAACTACACACTGACTGAAAAGGAGCTCTTGACTGTTGTGCATTCATTGAAAAAAATTAGGCATTACATTACAGGTTATCAAATGTTTGTACATACTGACCATGCTGCAATCAAATATTTAATGAATAAACTTGATGTGAATGCCCAGATTATTAGATGGTTACTTTTATTACAATAGTTTGATATAACTATTGTTCATAAGCCTGGCAAGGAAAATGTTGATGCATGTTTTTTGTCCAGATTAACTTTGCCTGCAGGTGAGGAAGGAACGATTGATGACCAACTACCGAATGAACACTTATTCGCCATTTCAGTTCTCTCTCCATGGTTTGGTGACATAGAAAACTAATTGGTACCTACATAGTTCCCACCAATTTTTTCCTCCAAAGAGAAAAACAAGATTGAGGAAGAGCGCCCCATTCACTTGGATTGGGGGCAACCTTTGCAAACTAGGCCTGGATCAAACTTTGATAATATATGTCAGTGAAGAGGAAGTCTTTGACATCCTTCTGACCTATCATGATGGGCCTTGTGGAGGTCACTTTCCAGCAAATAGGACAACATTTAAGGTGTTACAAGCTGGTTATTATTAGCCCACTCTTCATTAGGATGTGAGAAGATATACTAGTCAGTGTTATTAGTGCCAAAGGATGGGCAAGCGTACTCCAAGGGATGAAATTCATCTACAACCTCAAGTGACTTTCGAGCCATTTGAGAAGTGGGGCATGGATTTCATTAGACCTATTGACCCTCCTTCCAAGAAAAATTAGTACATCATTGTGTGCATTAACTATCTGACTAAGTGGGATGAAACCAAGGAAATCAAGGCAGCAACAGAGGAGAAGGTGGCTGAGTTATTAAGGGAAAATGTCTTTTACAAGCTTGGGTACCCTAGAGAACCAGTCACTGATCAAGGTAGCCAGTTTACATCCAACATGATTGAAGACTTGTTAATCCATCATAAGATCAAGCATAGAACCTCCACTCTCTATCACCCACAAGCTAATGGGAAAGTGGAGGTGACCAACAGAGCATTGGAGGGAATTCTGACCAAAGTGGTTAGCAGCAATAGAAATGATTAGGAAGATAGACTAGTTGAGGCCACCTGGGCCTACAATACCACTTGGATGACCACCACTGGATTCACACCCTATGAGTTGGTCTATGGGAAGAAGGACCTATTGTCCATTGAATTTGAGTACAATAAATTGAGGATGGAAACCCAACTAGATCTAGATCTCAGCAATGCACAAATGGAGAGATTACTCGAGTTGAATGGTTTAGATGATTTTAGAATGCAGGCCCTCCTACATAGAGATGTAACTCAAATTTAGAGGAAGATCTGGCATGAAAAGAACATCAAGGATACACGATTTCAAGAAGTTGATTGGGTTTTGTTATATGATTCTAGATATAAGGACTTTAAGGTAAATTTAAGAACTAGATGCTTCGAGCCTTATGTCATAGAAAAATGTCATGATAATGGTTTAGTGCAGATAAGAACCATAGATGTAGAGGTCATTCCTTTACTTGTTAATGGGAACAATTGAAATTTTACAAAAGGCCATTGTCAAAGCAAGATTTCATTAATGGTATCTTAATGGTATCAACAAAATAGTGATGGTGGTGGAGAAAATCTCAACTCCTACCTCATCAAGTCACTAACAAAAATAAAAAAGTAAAAGAAAAATAAGGAGACTCAGGTGAAAAACTCCATGAGGTGCCTGAGTCCCATTGTTGGGTTGAAAACCTCTACAGGTGGCCCAATGGTGTAAAAAAAAAAGAGAAATAAAAAGATCTCTGGGTGAAAACCTCTATTGAGGTGCCCAAGGCAAGCAACTAGGATGAAAACCTCTTGGAGGTAGAGTAGTTTTTTTTCGAAAAAAAAAAGAGAAAAGAAAAAATTATGAAAATATTGTTTCGCAGGACAACAGGAGGATGATCAGAGAAACAATGGAGAATCAAAAGGGACCTATTCAGCTCATATTTTTATTTCTCCATTCATTATCCTTTGTCATTCCACCATTCCTTTCATTTTTTCACTCATTTGCCTCAGTTTGCAAGTGTTCTGTGTTTTCTAGAGGATTCCCTATAAGCCTACAGGATCTCCTGAAAACCTGCAGGATGATCTTGTAGGAATTACAGTGGCTTGGGAATCCTAAAGGAAGTAACCCTATAGAAAAGCAATGACTTTCCCATGTCAAAGAAATAAATTCCTACATCGCCATCTCATTACCATACCTCTCTCCACCATGATCACCCCCACATTCATAAAAAAAATTCAATTTCCAAAAAATTACAGTTTTCAAGAAAACAACAAAGAGAAAAAAAGGATGAAGATGGAGAGCAAGAGGAAAATACCTGAAGGCTATTTTCCATCATTCAAAAACCCCTAGACCTCCAGAGCCTAGCAGTAGCAGTAGCATCATCATCATGAACACCAGGTACCTGCACATCAAATAAAATCATCAAGGATAGTAAAAAAAAGGAGAAAAGCACATGCAACCAACACACAACAAATAATTCAATTCTTCAAGCAAACTGCATCAAGGCTTCGTTACCATAGGTAAGTATCTCACTTCCACTCCCTCATTAGCATAATGTGATCAAAAGATGTAAAAGTTGTGAACGAGATGGTTTATAAGTGAAAGGTGGCCAGTTAACTTGGCCACATTCGTTCAGTCAACGAGGACAAAATAGTTAGTCGTCACACACGTGGCAGAAGTCAAGTAAAAGAAAAGGAGGATGACATTGAAAGAAGTTAAGCTACGGATGCCCAAAGTGGGAGTTGAATACAGGGTGAGGAGAATGATTATGTGGTAGTGGGACCAACGGTCCAAAAATAGATATTCGTACCTCGGCTGCCAACACACCACCTCACTCAAATCAACCATAAGAGGAAATAAATGTTGATTCCCATGCACAGATACATTCACATTCTCTAGGCTCACACTATAAAAGTCGCTCTCGACCCTCAAGCAACCTACAGGAGAGGAAAACCTCATTTTTTCTTGCACAGGACCACTTACAGGATCCTACAGGATCCCACAGGAATCCTACAAGATACAGTCAAGTAGTCTACAGTATTAGTAGTGAGCAATTTCAGAGGGAGAAAAATAGGGGTTGGCTACAACAATAATTGTAAGGAGGTAGGCTCTACATTTCCTCCCATTTTTCCAAGTGAAAGGAACAAAAAAATATTCTAGATTGTTGAAATTGATTGCAGTATAAGGGAATTGTATCCACAAAAATTTCAGTTCAATTTCCTCCTCCATTGAAATTTTGTATCTGTCATATATACTCCTCCATCCATCAGACAAAATGACAGGGGGTTTAATATAAGGGAGCCCATCAACACTGTGAGGATTCATTAACACCCTCCTATGCTAGAAATATTCACAAGGCATGATTGGATGGGTTTCTTTGAGAAATTCAAGGGGTATGATGATGAGTAGCCAAAGAATTTTCTCTCTCCCTCATTCCACTGACTAGGACCCATGCCACTATTATGGTGAGAGGCCTCTCCATAGAGATCACCCCTGAACTCATAGGCAGAATTACTACACTTCCCTTAGGAGTTCCTTGGAGAAAGGAGGACAAGGGAAATAACCAAACTGTAAAGAAGAAATTCTTTTTCGAGGGAGAAGAGGCCATGGAAGAGAAGAATGGGGTGAGAAGAGAAATCCTACCATACCCCTGGAATGAAATAAGCTACCACCTTATAAAATATATATCATATGAAGGTAGGTACATTGTGGTATATGGATACCACTTTAGGCCTCTTGAAGAACTGAGGTTTGGAGCAGATACACCTTCTCACCATAGACTCAGCATACCCTACTTCCTTCTTCAATCACTAATAGATATGAGCATGAAGGTGCAAGAAGGAAACTACTAATAGCTAGCCCATCTAGGTTAAGTAGACTCATCATAGAAGATGCCCTCCAAAAACTTAGAATTCCTATCACATGGGCAACTTTTAGAGACATGCAGATAGAGGAGGATATAAAATCCCTCGAATATGATAAGATCCCTACTCCCAGTGAAAGGGATGAAGAAGAAACTGAAATAGATGAAGAAGAAGTAGGGAGGGATGAAGAGGAAATAGATGAGGAAGAAGAGGAAGAGAAAAAGAAGGAAAGTGGTGAAGAAACAAAAGAAGATGCCAAGGAGGAAACTGATGAACAAGGTGAGGATCTGGAAGGAGAAGAAGAGGAGAAAGACGAAGATGAAGAGGGAAATGGAAAAGAGGAGGTAGAAGACAAGGAGGAGTCACCTAGTGTGTCTCTTGAACCCACTGAGAAAGAGGCAACAACTGTCCTCACTTCCCTTAGCACCCCTATCAAACAAAAATGAAAAAGACAAAGACAAACCCCTTTATACTTTAGAACAAGAAAAAGTACAAGAATAAGGTAGGGAAAACCTCAAAATTCCACCAATGTTCCTATTGTTATTGAAGACTCGCCTAAACAGTAGGAGAAGATGACTCCTCTTATAAAAAATGAAGGAGGAGGATTCTCAGGACAAACCTCCCCTAAGTCTCCTATCACTTATGTGAGAAGGCCCGTGACTAGATCTGACTCATCCAAGGTAAAAGACATCCTACAAGATACATAATAGGACCTACAGGAAGTAGAGGAAATCCTATAGGAAACTCTGCTAAATCTACAAGAAACCTAGAAATTGGATAATGAAGGGAGTATGCAGCAAGAAACAAAGAAAGAGGACCTAGAGCTAAGGTAACCTAGTCCTCAACCTAACCTTGACTCCTACTATAGATTTATTGAATGTGGTAGGATCATTCCACAAATATTTTCCATCCCATTATTCTTTGAGCTTGAGAAAGAAAGAGCAAGAACACATAGATGGATGCAGATTTCCAAGTCCAAGGGAGTGGAGGACATAGGTCACATGGAGGAAAATCTCAAAGATATGGGAAAAAAACTAAGCAGCATGAGGGACAGAGAGGCCATAATGAAAGGTCAGGTGTAGGTAGAAAATTCATGGTTGAAAGGACAACTACAAGAAGGAGAGAATCAATTGGCATCCATGGCCAGTCTATCCTTAGAGGCAATCCAGTGTAGGATGCCATCCAATTCATATGAATTATACCTTAAGGAACAATGCCTGCAGTTCCAAATGAAGACCCTACCACAGATAGGGACTATGTCATTCCAAGGTTATAGACATTTTATTGATCTTTGTGATCAAAGCACATTGGAGGATAGGGCTAAGATGTCTGAGTTCTACTTACATAACATGGCCTTGACAGAACTAAATGTATGGGACCCTAATGCAAAGCTAAGGGATTTACAGTTGATGGCTTTGGCATCATGGATGAACCGTGAGGAAGAAAGGGTTGCAGAAATGAAGAAGATAATGGCAGGGGAACAAACCGAGCCTCCGATGATAAGAGATAAGCAGTCAAATCCAATGGATGTCATCAACACACATAATTTAATTGCAATTTATCCTCAACTTGCACCTAGAAATCTTGCTTCCCAAGAGCAATCAATTACACATTTTTAGGATATGTTCAGGTTGTTAGGTGATGACAACATGCAAGCTTGCCAAAGGAGATGGAATAGTTTTCCCTACAGTTTGAAAATCAATGAGTACCATTCTCCTCAAACAATGAGAGAAGCACTGAACAAGCCACCCATGTACAAGCAAACCCTCCAAAGACTCAAATTCAATTAGATTGGCTTGAGACTCAGTCCACCACTACTCTTGGGGATGTTAGAAGGAAGGAAGGAAGAGGAAGAAAGAAAGCAGTGGGAGGAGATAGAAAGGAAGGCAAGATTCTATGCACAAGAAGAGGAAACCACAACAGAAGCATGGGATGTTAGGGAAGCCACTAGAACTATGAAAGATATGGATATTGATTGAGTTGCTCAGAGGATGAGCAACACTTTCAGTAGGGGATGATGCTGAGCCTCATCATTAGGTAACTATATGGACCTTAATTCACCTCCTAGCTTAGTCAAATCAACTATTCTCACAATTTCTTACATTGTTTAATTATATTTTGCTTAATGAGATGAGTCAAAGTGAGATATTATGCCTAGTGGACTAATCTGGATTGAATATAGGTTTTTGAGAGAAAATCAGGGAATTTTGGAAAGATTAAGGGTTGAAACTCGAATGGGACAAGGAAGAGAGATGGTAGGAGGTAAATCCTCCTCAGTTACTCCTCCCTCATTTGAATATTCCTCCATCAATCACACTAGCTCAAAGTACAAGTAGCCAAGTCATGAAGATGAAAAGGTAGCTGAGCAAGTGACAGTCAAAGAGTTAGTTTATCTTGAGTTTGGGAGCCAAGCCTCCCTAGATTTAAGGAATTTGTTGGAGACTTCAGTTGTATAAATAAAAAGGTCTAGAGCCTCACTAGGATTGGAATTTTTGCTGTAAAAACACTAGTTATTTTCGAGCTCAAGACTTGTGGAAGACATTTCTATGTAATTTTTTATTTTGATAATGAGAATGAGATTTTTCTTGATCCAATACTAAGTTAACTCAGGGTTGAAGCTCTTGGGCTAGGGCCCAACCCTAGTAGCAAATGCTTCTCATCTTGTATATGTATGCTTAGATTGATTTCATAGGTTCATGGTTAAATTGTCCTTAGAAGTATTTAACTGCAAGTAGTGTAGATTTGGTTAGTTTATTTATTAGTTTTCTTCCATTTGTGATTTACTTAAACAATAGTTTAGAAGAGATAAAGGAACATCAAAAATTTGTCAATAGATGTGTTGGCCTCACTTCTTCCTTTAGGGATCATGATTTGAGGAAAGGACTCCTATGTAGCCCCAAAAAGATAGAATTCTACTTTCTCATACACTTTAGAGTTTTTTGTACTTAAGCCAGCATTTGATCAGTTTGCAAGAGTAGGATCTAGTTATCATTTCTTCTATCTTCAGTCTTACATTATATCTCATCAATGATTCCATCTTATTCTGCAATTTTTCTTCATGCATGAAGTAGACAACTAGCTCCTTTAACTCTGTTTTCCTAGCTTATTGAAATTCTTCTTGTTTACATGATTTTTGAGCAAATATCAATGTTTGATGTCATGCAGGTGTTTCAGAAGTAAAGAGAGATCTCATAGTCAACAACCTCCTTCCAACTTCATCCATCCGTGATCATTCCTTGCTTTCACTAAGACCCTCACCAATTTCATCAATTTACAAGGAAACTTCTACAACCATGTTGAGCAAATGCAACAATCTCCCAACCTTGGTTTTGAGTTTTGAGTGATCCTAGGTATTTTCTTCGAACCACCTTCCCTAAGCCTTCCATCACCTTCACCACCCATCATTTTTCTCTCAGTTGTATCTTGTAGAAATACAGGGAATCCTATAGGTTTTTAGGACATCCTATAGGTTTTCTTGTAGTGGCATGTTTTGAGGCTGAATTGAGGGAAAAGCCTCTAGGAAGCTAGTAAAGGTCACCTAAGGGTCTCCCCAACCTTCTAACCATTCAATAATATCCCTAAGCCACCTGACACATCACTAAAAGAGATTAGCTTTCACACTTTTCCAAAAAAAAAAAAAACGAAAGAAAGAAGATTTATTTTAGTCATTTACATGCACAATAGTTTAATATTTGATGTTTTGAATTTACACGCTCATGACAACAGAATTTCATACATGTTAACTTAGCATTATTTTTTAAGCATAGTCTCTCAGTAGTTAGTTAGTAAATGGTGTGTTTTTTAGCATTTGATTTCAGTCTTTTTCCTTACTGAAGTAGACAAGCTTTCTCTTAGAGTAGATTTCTCTTTCCCTCATTAGTAATCAAGCTTCTTCTGAATCCATAGAAGTCTCGCTTGAAAAACCCTACTGGTCTATCGCCAACTGAACAGTGACAAATGGTAGAACCATCACTTTTACTTGTGTATACAACACTGTCACCTCCAAGTTTGTATGAACCCCAGGTTGATAAAGTAAAGCTGGTAGCCCTAGGAGTTGCATCATTATTTTTGCAACACTGGCGCTCATCATCAATGATAGAAACAAAACATACAAAAAGACACACAATTATTTTCTACATCTAATTATGTATCTAAATATAACATCAAACTAAGATGGATGAGTTCCATACAGAGACCAAGTGTCAACATATCCATAAAAATGCTTTTCCTTTACAGGCTACATATATTCAACCTCATTATTTTCTACATCTAATTATGTATCTAAATATAACATCAAACAAAAATGGATTTAGGCTAGTTTAATGGACCGCTTAAATAGCTCATATTCCACATGATTACCATAGGTTTATTGGGTGTTGATCCTGATTATCTTCCTTATTTAGAGGTATCACCGCATTGGATGCCATTTCGTAATGTGGCGGTAATGCCACCCTTTTTTGCGCACCATTAGGGGAGTCCACGGGGGGAGACGATGATTCTTTAGAGCCCCCCTCCATAGGGGATTAGGGGCAGTGCCCTCGAAGCTAAAGATAGATGTAAAATTTCCTTGTAAAATGTTGTAATTTCATAATCAATTTGGGTCGTTCATTAGGCGGAAATATGGCGGTAGAAGTTTTGTTTAATTTAGGGTTTTTTTCCTAGAAGGCAACCCCTTGCTATATATGAAGGAATTGTATTGCAGTTATGTAGATGTGTATTCCGAGCGAGAAATAGAGAGGATATTGTGTGAGAGTGAAGATCAAATTACAACAGATATGTTGTAGGTTGTATCTCTTCATTTTGCTCGATAATATAAAAAGAAGGACTGACTATTTCTCTGTGGACGTAGCCCAAATTCGGTGAACCACGTATATCTATGTCTCTCTTGTTTATGGGTTTTCTGTGTTTATATTTTTGCAATATATTTTGTGTTCCATTGCTCTGCAATATATAATTTTCTAACAAGGTCAAGGCCATGGATTCTTAATTCCATGGGTCATGAGTCATTATTTTTTATTATTAATTTTTATAGGGTTATTTTTATTTTATTTTCACCTAGTTTAAAAATGAGTAATTATATATATATATATATATATATATATATATATATATATATATATATATATATTCAAAATGTGGAGTCCACCAATGTCAAATTAACTATTTTACTATAAAATATTATATTCAAACTCTAGAATCCACCAATGTTAAATTAACTATTTTACTTTAATAATTTCACATTTTCTTGCCAACGTAATTCCACTTTGCACTTTTCAATCCTAGTTTTCATAAAACCATTGTTGAATTTATATTTTGTTTATACATAATAATTATATCGATTTTTAATTAGGGTAGATTAGAATAAATTTGTTAAATGTTAAATTTTAAAATTTTACCTTGACATCTACCATGCATGTCTCACGGAATACATACAAATTTCTAATTAAAAAATATATATTTAGATTTAAAAAGAATTAATTTTTTTAGGAGAAGAAATAAAATTCCAATTTCTTTATACATGTCAAAGATGTATTCATATGATGAATAAATTTGTTGATAAGTGTTACCATATAGGGGCTTGTACAAAAATATGAGAAAATGTGTTTGCTAAGAGAAAAATTGTTAAAAGGCTTGTAAATATATGTGAAAATGATGGAGCAGTAAAAACAAAATTGTGTGAATAGTTCCATGTATATGGGATTGAGATGGAAATGTATATGAGATTAAGATGGAAATTCAAAAAACAAAACCGTATGATGAGTTGCTTTCCTCAAGGAAAGGGTGATGATAAAACTCATATGTTTGGTCGTTTTGAATTTCAATGATAAAGCACATCCCATGAGCCATAGGAATACCCTCTTTAGAGAGGGTGTTTGTTGTGTTGTTATTCTTTGTATAGATATGAAAGATAGAGAAAGATATTAAAAAAAACTTAGGTGAATTATATCATCTACCTAGGGTTGTGAGGGAGGGCATCCCCCCTTGAATCCGTTCTCGAAGTGTGCTCCTTTCGGGAGCACATAAGGAGCGACCCCAAGAGCGTGCTCTCTAAAAAACAATTTCTCCCTAGATTTTCTTGCAACTTTTTTTGCAAACACATTCCAAACCCAATTTTTTTCAAGAAACAAGAATTTTTTAGTGGGTAGCGTAATGATCAACCCTATGACCCTAGTATTTATATGAAATTCATGGTAATGTTAAATTGTTAAAATAAATGTGACAGTTTCCTTTATTATTTCATTTTCATTTTCATCCTTTTAAATTTTTAACATTACCATGAAATGACTCAAGATGTTTGAGAGTGGTCTTTGTCTCATTGAATTTCATATGGAGGATGTAGAATTTTAGATTTCACTCAAAATCGAGTAGACTTGTCAGATTTTCAGGATTCCAGGATTGGGGGGATCACAATTTTTCCATTGGATTTGGTCATGTACTAGGGTATGGAACTTGTATTTAATCAAGAGAACCAATAGCTCTATGTACCTTGATGTTAGTGACATTGGTTGTGGAACTCCTTTATCACAACCCTACTAAAAATGTACCCATCACTCAAACAAAATAATGGCTTGACATGCTATGTTTTTAATATCTTATGTTAATTCTTAGAGGGTGATATTAATGATAAAGATCCCAAGATAGGTAATGATTTTAATGATATGTAGGTATTTTTTGTAGCATGATTTTTGTGGATGCTACAATTTATCTAAATCCTGTGTTTTGATATATTTTCGGTTCAGAGGTCATATTGTACTTAATGTTATTTTCGTTATGTGCATGCCTACATGCTATATAAATGTAAACTTGTAACTTATGGACCTATGGTTGAGGAAGATTGTAACCACTAGATGATTAATGTTATATGGTTTAATCCATGTTTTTATTATTTTTATAGCTAATTCATCATTCTACATACTTTCTCACGAACTAGACATTTCTCGTGGCAGCAAGAGGCCCAAGCTTTAGTAATAGATAATATATTTACTTGTCTTTTCTAGTTTCTAGTAGTTTTTATAATTGTTGCATCTTTCATATTTATTATGATATTTTTTGTAAACAATATATGATAATTTAAGTTTAAATTTTGAAGTTGTCAATTATAACTCATTGGTAATGAATTATGAATATAATGCTTCATCAGAATATACACTTATGTGATCCATATCTTGATTGTGATAATTTTTTCATAGAAGATCATGTCAATTTTTATTTGTCGACACGTTTCAAACCATCTAGTGTGGTTCATCATCTGGACAAGATGGAGAATCATATCATGGCATCATATTAAATAAGATCAACGATGAAGATAAATCATTTATGAATGTTAGAATCTAACAATTAGTTTTGAATATAAATTATTATTTATGAATAAAATTATTTTAATATGATGAAAGTAATCATTATAATCTCTTTGTTAATTAATTTTTTTTTTAAATTATAATTACTAAATAAAATATCCAAAGTTTAAATAGATTATTATCTGGCCATATTTAAATATACTTGAGTCAAAATGGAAAAACTAAGGTAAAACAAATAAATTTATTTTAATTTTGAATAAATAGATAATATTTTATTTTTATTTATAAATATTGATTTAATTAAATTATTTATGGCTAAATAATTATTTAATTTATTAGTTCATTGTTTATTTATTAAAGTTTTGAATAAATATGTTTAGACTAATTAAGTATTGATTTTGATTAAATAAATTAAAATTTTTATTTAGTTTTTGTAAGAAATAAATAAATATAGTTGTTGACTAAATATTTAATTATTATTTTTTATTATTTTAAAATATATAATTATAAATTAAAAGAATAATTTAATAAAATATAGTAGGAATATGGAAAAACAAAAGAAGGATAAAATTTCAATAAAAGGAAAAAAGGAAAAAGAAAAGGACAAACAATAAAAGGTATTAAAAGAAAAGAGATCACAAGATTAGAATGTTAAGAGAGGGTAATATTATGAGTAAATAAATTGGCACTAAAAAAAGATAAAATAAAATTCAAAAGTCAAAGTTATAAAGATATAAAAATGAAATAAAACAATTAAAATAATTAGAAATGATGTAAACTAAAATTTATTAATTAAATTAATAAAAAAATAAATAGAATATAGAAAAATAAAAAAAAAATAGAAATTGAATTCGATAAATAAAAATAAAAATCAAGAAGAAAGGGTAAGGACCCAAAAACCACTAATTTTTTAGCCATTGTCTTTACTTAGATTGGTTGGCCTCATTTCAATCTATGTGGCCTCCCTAACCTTTTGGTGATGGAAATGACCAATCTTAGCAATACCCTGAGCTTCTTCAATGTAAATGTGATGTTTCATATTTTCCACATGTTCTACAAAAGATGAGGAGTGGGTTCTCCCATGTTTGATGTCGACTGAATGCTCTTGAATTCTTTGATTAATTGAGTGACATGTTTCACCAATGTAGGTGTTCCCACAAGAACATGGGATTGCATAAACACCTTTCGTATTCTTTAGGTCAACTGGGTCTTCCAAAAACCTTAAGGTGCTTCAGATGATGTTTAGGGCCTAAAGGTTGAGGGAATCTTATGTTTCTTCAAGATCTTAGCAATCATGTTTGTGGTCCCTTGGATAAAAGGAAGATGCACCCCTTAAATTCCATCCTTGGGGTCTTTTTTCGGCATGTTTCGAACCAACCAATGTGGTTCATCATAAGGATGATTTAAATGAAGAGAAGGTGGTCCAATAAAAGTATAAAAAATGGAAAAAGTCCAAAATAATTTTTTTTTTAATAAAAAAAAATAACTATTTGAAAATATTCAATCATTAATAACAATTCAATAGTAATAATAATTAAACATTTTATAAGTTAAACATTAATAAATATAAAAAATTTTAATGATGAAATAAGGGGTGAAATAAAAATTAGGACTAAATAAATAATATTTTATTACAAATAAAAATAAAAAGTATTAACTATTATTAATTATTATAAATATTTTATTTACTAATTGTGATATCCCCGTCAGATAAAACAATAAAATTTTATTTATTTATTTATTTACCTTTTCTTATTTCAATTGCCAACTCAATTATAATACAACACCTTTATTAATTTCAAACGTTTTACCATACTTACATATAACACGCATTCTGGAATAAACATTGATATATCATATGCGTTACTCTCCAGGTGATCGTATCAACGATGCCTCGTAACAATATCAACATTGGTATATAACATATCCTTGGTTCATAATATGACAATCATCATTGTATGTATTAACTGAGAATGTACGGGTTCAAATCCTTGGGATTTACTTTGGTACCAATGTTTAATATGTTTAACTTATTAGTTGTATACGTGGATGCTGTCTGCCGTTTTTCCAAAATCGTGAAATGGATTTTCTTTAACGGACTTGTTCCCTAATTCATTCTGGCCATTATCCGAGGTTCTTTGGACTTTACAGCTTACACCTAGCGCGCAGATGACCAGCCTCCGTCCATGCTGCCAGACTGCCTCATTAATTTGGCTGCCTGACCGAGGCACAGACTTAAAGGCGGAGGATATGGCGTGTTTCGTATTTCAGGTTGGTGGTAGCTCCCCTGTCCATCCGACAGTAGGAGTAGAAGAGCCTGGATCAACGGCCGTCAATCCTCCAGGTGGCTTGCCTCGGTTAAAGGGTATATCATATGAGCTGTTTCCTTTTTGCCTCCAGATTGTTTGACACTGGTTGCTCTCTGCTCTGTTGAAACCACCGATGCCGCCGAGCTCTGCCGCTACATTCCATTATGCAGGTTCAATTCCGCCTCCGCATTTACCAGGTGAAGGTTTCCTCCTCATATGTTCTTTCTATGTCATTTTCACACATAGTAATTTTCTTTCCACACCACCGTTCACTTAACATGTAGAATCTCTTTGATTTTCAGGTGAAGGGTTCGGCCTTATCTCTTGCGCTGCAACCAGGCTTTCCCGACCCGCTCTTTACAGGTGAGCAATGTTTTCCCAGAGCACCCTCCTCCTGAATCGATATGGCTTATATATATCTAAGTCCTTTGTTTATTTGACAGGCGGTCCGCCCCCGTCTTGATTAAGAGGCTATCCAAAGCACATTATATTACTCGGTGTTTTATGCAGGCAGATGTTTTGTTGTTTTCTTATAAATATCTTTACCGCAAAGCACGTTGAGCTCCGCCAGAGCAGTTCTTTGATTTTTTTTTTATAAAACCCTTCTGCGCATTATGTCGTTTTCTATTGCAGAGATTGTTATCATTGGGGTTGAGGGCATCCCTACGGTTACCCCTGACATTCTATGCATATTTGTACATCTTTTACTTGTCACTGGTTGTATGAACTGTTATTTGAAGGTATATATAGATCGAAAAGACCGTCAGTTATTTTACACTCATTTATTTAAAGGGTTGCATTATCTCCGATTCATATGTTTTCTCAGTCTGATCTAATTTAAGAAATGATACATGCAAGGAATGTCATGTTTTCCATTTTATCTGAAATACACAGGTGTACTCCCAATTTATTTCTTTCCTATATTCTGTGTTAAAAAGATAGTATCGCCTTCGACTGTAAATCCATGTCGACAGGCCTGTTTCCAATTTATCTCGTATAACGTTTTCTTGCAATGATATTTTGGTTATTTAATGTGGTTGATGATATAGCCTGCATTGTACCCATAGGGTGCCGACCATACTGAGGCCTCGCCCTACTCTACGAGTTTGCCTCTCCACGAGGTCTCATACTCGATACGAGTGGGGAGAGTTCATGCCCTCAGACATATTTTGATTCTAGCATATGGTTCTGGATTTGTATATACGCCGACAATTTCGGGCGATATTAATTTAACAGATTTCAATTTTTCATATCTTGGGGGCCTTCCCCTAAGTTCTGGATCACACTTCCAATTAGAAATCTGTTAAATCTCCCCGGGCTCCTCATCACTCTCCTGTTCACATTGAAAATAAATCCAATTCATAGTTTTCACATCCTCCATCAAAATCACATGATCTTATTACTTATGCATTGGAGGAGTTGTATGTAGAAAGCACTATTACGAAATGAAAATTATCTTGTTTCTTCATGTTTTCTCATTTGTCAAGTTCTAAGGTGTGTACATGCTTATCATCCATGCACAATGTGATAGAAAACCATGATACATTTGCAAAGTTCCTTTCATGTGCTTTCAATATTTTCTCTTATGTGGATCCATTCAAACTTCGAATGTTTTGGTTTGCGTTGCTTTATATTTCTCCTCAACCATGCCATCACCTACATGGGACAACCAATGTGCAGTGGGTGCATTGGAAATATCACTTCACATGAGTTGGCCCATGTTCTGCTTAGATTAGGAGTAGGAGTAGTGTTTTTTTTCTTGTTTTTTTTTTTTTACTTTGTTTTTCTTTGTCTTACTTATTTCCTTTGCATGTTTCGTTGTGCACTTGTAGGATTAGTTTCCGCATGAAACTATGTTTGGATTCTTGAGACAAGCAGGGTGAAATACAAGAAGACTTGTACAACTATCAACACTTGGTTATCTGTCTATTCCATATATTTATGAAGATCTTGCATTTCTTCTAGTTGATAATATCCTGATCGAAAATACATTCCTCTTAGAGTGAGTCATGGTGAAATCATGACACTTACACTCTTAATTAGTACTGCCTACTCTAATCAGTGTTGGCTAGGTGGGGCTTGAACCAAGTTCATAAGTGATTTAGCCAAGCAAATCCTGGTACTACTGGCCCTTTCGACTATAGTCCGTGGAGAGCCGACTGAGGTTTCACCCGAAGTAGTATGAGAGGGTGCTGGAACCAGGTTTCTGCACCCTGGGGATGTCTGATATGTGGCAATAGGGATGTGCTTCAACCTTTGTACTTACTAGGTTACGCACACCAACGAGATTCTTGCATCCTATGGTACTGCCTTCGCGCAACTCTAGCCGTAGTGTGACTAGTGTTAAATACCCAAGTATTCCTTAATTAGGTTCTATTTGCTTAATTACTTAGAATGTTTTCATACATGACAATTCATAAAAGTGCGTGCATTTAAATAAATAGATACCATTAATGCATAACATCAAAATATAGATCTACGAAATAGATGCACAATATGCCGAATCAACTTATCTTTATAAATAATCCTTTTCAAGTTCAATTCAATACAGACCTGACTCCACCCTGCACACTCAGCTGCAGGGATCCGCTCACTCAGCTGTGGACTCTACTAGGCCTCTGTGCACTCAGCTACAGGGATTTGTGCACTCAGCTGTGGACTCTACTAGGCCTCTATGCACTCAGCTGTAGAGCCTCTACCTACTACTATGACCCAAAACACTTCAAATCCACTTCTATCCTCTAACCATGCCTTCACATCTATATGTTACTTGCTTTTTTTTCAAAAATGTCTTTACACTTAGAGCCTCACTCTATTTATACAATCCCATGGTCCACGAACCTTGGGTACGTCGACACAAATTTACATTAAATTACGTTATTTTAGGGCAGACAACCCTATGACTCATCCTAAACTTTCACACCCTGCGCCCGTATTCGTGGAGTCTTTAAATTACATTGACCAAAACCTGGGCTTTAAGCCCCAAAACCCTATTGTGGGGGGATCCACTGCTCAACAAGCCCCCAACACAATCATCGTGACTCGTCCTGAGTCATTATGCAGTGATCTTGGCACGAAGCCCTTCCAACTATGTTTGGGTTGCGTGAAGGTCCGTAGCGCACTGCTCTGTCGTCTATTGGATTTGCTCTACTCGCTCGACTGAATGCTCACTGTCAGAGGTAAATCCCTATCGTAAAGCTTGCATCACTTTAATTTGTGTGAGCTTTCCTTCAATGTTGGTAGTGATGATGAAGGCCCCATCAATCCAAGGTTGGACGCATGCGTTAAGTACTGCCTCCTTTTGGCGCACAACATCCACTTGTTCCTTCAACGCCTTTGCCTACTGTAGCTTTGCTTGCCGCTAAGTCAGGATCATTGTTTTTGTCATCCCGCGAACATTATCATATTGAATTTGAAGCTCTCGCGCCTCTATTTCCAGGTGTTGTATGGTGGGGTCCTCCTGTAAGGCAGTGACAACCCCGAAGGATTCTTCCAACACAGTTTTATAGGTTTGCACTACCTGTCCTATTTCCTCCAAACCTTTTTGGATAGCGTCAGCGTGTTGTTCCCAAACTTATGGGGGCGTGGATGACTGTGCCTTTAATCGCAATTCATAAATATGCAGGTTGAGGTCTAGCTGGGTCCTCATTGCTTCCTCCTTTGCCTCGCGGAATCCACTGGCCAATTTGTGGATCCGCACTCCTATTGGTAGGTCTATCCCAATTTCTATCTCTAGGGTGTGGCGACATGCTTCCTCTATGATTTGCTCCAGCTTCTGATTCTGCACCAACGCTTCATCGCGTTGTAGGCTAAGCTGCTCAATGTTGATTCGTTGTTCACTAAGCATTTGCATTGTGCGTCCTTCCCTGGCGCGGAGTTCTATTTTTGCTCTATCTTGTAGCTTGTATAATATATCTCGTGGAAGGGCGGCGAAGTTTAGGCCAAGTCCCTTGATTCAGCCCATCGCGGCTCTATCCTCCATGTTGTCTACTGTCAGTGCTACTTCTGGCAGCATGAAGATGTTAGCCATTTTGGCCCATAATAGCTTCTCTGTTGCCGATGTACCCATAGCACCGTAGGTGACTACCATTCCTTCTAATGGGGGCTGCACCTGAAGTCCCTGTAGTTGCGCCCTGAGGGCCCCCAACACATTCTGCTGCTCTGTCATTGCTTCCTGGAGCACTTCCCTAGTGACCTCACGAACTGTGTCGCTGATGTCATATAGGTTACCCTCTATCAGTGTAATAGGTTCTGCATCCAGCTTGGAAGCTTTGGTCTTCTTCCGTGGCCCTGTTTGTTTTGTATCACGTAGCCATTTCAGTTATGTAGATGTTGTGCTTGGGTCCACACCTTCCGCCATGCCGTCTGTCCCCTGTCCTATGGTCAGGTCTGGACCTCTTTCCTCCTGTGTCATGGTGGCCCTAGCTGTTGCTACTTTTTCAGCTACCTTGGTCTACTCTGTGGCGGCCTTTGCTGCCCCGCGGGAAGCCCTTACCTCCTCAGCGAACTGTTTGTTCCACTTTTGTTGTGCCAGGAGCTTGGCGACATCCTTCTATCTTTGTATAGTTGTCTCATCACACGCTGCCAGATCCGGGGCGTGCCATTCGGGTGGCCATGAGTCGAGCACCTCGAAAACAACATCATCAATTGTGATGAAAGGGAGTTTGGTCCAGTTCTACTCCGGATCCTTTCGTGCCTTGATATACACATTGTGCATATCTTCCTTAAAGTTTGCAAAGCTTTGTGGACTATCATACACTGTAGGGGATAGGTGTAGCCTTTTGTTGATCCACATCCAAAAACTTGCCTCCATGAGTATCGAGAAGATCTTGGTCTCGTGGATTCGAGTGGCATCCTTTGTCGCCCAGAGAAACGTGTATTTTGTTGCTTCTAGCAACTCTTGTTCAAGAGGAGGAAATTGAATATCCTCAATAAGTTTCCCTGCAACCAAAAAGATGGATAAGAGCAACCATTCATAGTGGAAGGTTTTACCCTACTCCTGGGACTCTTTTTAGTTCGTCAGAAACTCCTCGCAGAGGAACTACACCCAGTTGAACTGTACCCCTTCTGCGCATTGTTCGGGTAGCGCGATGACTATTACTAGTACCTCATTTTCGCGACATTTTCTCATCACTTTTCCTTCCAGCAGCTGGGTGGCTACGCGCACCCCTTTGTCTTGAATGCTAGTAATGACGTAGCCCCTCTGCTTTTTCTCCAACTTGTATTTCTTCTTCATGGCCTCTACAAGTGCCAAGTCTTTGCTTTTGCTAGCTATTTCCACGGGGTCCCTTCCCATATAGGGAAGCCATGAAATCCTATGAATAAGCTCCACCGTGATGGGAATAGGCTCCTCCAGCCACAAGTACCCATCGTGCACTAGGCAACACAGTTTCCTGATGACAAATAGCATGATTGGTGCTTGGAGAAAGTGTGGAATCCATAGTAAGTGGAGTAGCCTAGCCTCCTCCACCCAATGCAGCCATTTTTGTGGCTGTAGCACTGTAACTGACCCTTCCTTGCTTTGTTTGATGAGTTGGCTAGTCTCCAAATGTGGGAACTTTTGGTTGTCCACGAGGTCCCAACCTTCAAATTTCATTGTGGGCACACGGCTTAGGATTGAACCCTCAAACAGAATTCCATTTGGGAGGAGTGGGGTTTCAAGTGCACTCGTAACGACATCCAAATCTTTGGGTACTTTTGCTTTCCCTCTCTATGGGGTGACATATTTGGGAAGTTTTGCTACAACGCACACTGGCTAAATGTCTTCCTCCATTTCTTCATCTGGTTCAATCTCTTCTACGAAGGCCTGGAGATCCTCCTCCTCATCATATGTCTCAAGATTAACCGTCTTTCCCTTGTCTTCCATAGACAGTTTACCAAACCTCGAATTTCGCAGAGACTTCCAGACTGGTCCTGCTACCTGTGGATCCTTTTTGGGCCTCGGTGTCCGGGGAAATTTAGGAATTTCCAGTGCATCCCCCACCGATGGCGTAGGGCTCTACACGGCTCCCTCGGCTATCGACATCACTCTATTCAAGAACACCTCCGTCTCTTTCAGCAATGTCCCAAACATTGAACTTGCTCTCAACACCTCTAAATTCGTATGGTCCATACCTAATTAATAGCGCACCAACTGAATTCTCAAGATGCCATGGGTTGTTCGGTGGATAACTTCCTGTGATTTATAGGCCTTTTTGAATTCAAATTCGACCATTCCCCCCACATTCGGATCATTAATGCAATATTGGCGGTAGATCATCCCAAATCTAGTTCTGACTTCATGTATTAATTTCTCACTGCTTGCTCCTTGTTGTCTTAACTTGGACATCTTGTCATGAATAGTGACACCAAAAGTCACTTCCCAACCTACCCACGTGGCAGCATAGCCCCCCATGCATGGGTGGCCCCTGTGACATACTGATCCTACACACAACCTCCTTATCGTGCCACTCCTATAGAGACTCTTTTATAATCCCACGCTCTCTTTCAACTCCTTGGAGTGCTGAGACTGTGCTTGCTATGGATAGTCAGGTGGTCACACCACCTATGCGAGGCTTCAATGCACCTTCCATCCTAGTTCAATGCACCTTCCATCCTAGTCCATGGGTACTCCTCAATTTCCCTCGGAACAATCAGCACTGCGCGTTCTTCTTTATGTGGTGCACTCCCCTGGTTACCTTGTTTGATAATGTGCGGTTGCAGCCATAGTAGCAGAGCCACAAATTCTCGGCGGAAATATTCTGATGGGGTAGTATTTCGGCCCATATCTTGTCCTGTCATTCTTAGTTTATTGACGTGGCATGATTGCGCGGATTCGGTTTCCAGTTCTTTGATTTCTGCATCCATTAACACACTTTTTTTCCTCAGTCATACCCGATCTTTGAGTTCGTAAAACTTAAGGTTCCCCCATCAAATGGCTTCCTGAATCTGTATTGT
Source organism: Pinus taeda (assembly GCA_000404065.3). Lineage (NCBI taxonomy): Eukaryota > Viridiplantae > Streptophyta > Pinopsida > Pinales > Pinaceae > Pinus > Pinus taeda. Next base: position 155,400 of record APFE030606257.1, read on the forward strand.
TCCAACTATGTGAGGATTCCTTCCTCCCAAAACTATGGCCTTCACTCTACCCATCATCTTCGGGATCATCTATGTGCTCAGATTCTTGTACATGGCCCTAGAGGCCCATCGGACTGTTGGTACACGTAGGTCCCAATCATTTTGTCTGGTCTCGTGAACCTTGTTTAGGATCCCACATACCTTCTTGAATGCTTGTATGTGGAACGTTTCTGGTGCATGTCACTTTTCCTGCTACTACATATGGTTCCTATTTTTGATCCCTAGTCTGGGGTGTGCTCGTGTGGATTACACAACACACATTTGCACCTAGCAACACAGGTGGGTGTGGAAGTTGCTTCATCCTGGATGCCCAGCTCTCATTTGATGTTGGGGGCTTCCAAACCGTAGGCACATCCGCCTTCTACATTCGCACCATTTTACAACGGTCTCATGATGTGTACTCCACCATCATGTGGGTGTTGCACGTAGTGCCCATTCCATCGCACCGTACTGCTGTTGTTTCAGTACCGTGCTTTCAAATTCGTCTAGGAATTCATGCACCGCTGTCACTCAATCATATGTTGGCAGTTCCCTCACCTCTTTCGTTACACAACACAGTGATCTAATCATCATGTTGCAATTCACCGTTGTCACTTTGTCCAACCAATTTTTCCAATGCTCTACTTCTTCATCTGAATCCGAAGTACAGTAGTTGTCATGCTCCAATGGTATTCTCCCATCTGCAGTCGGATTCACCTGATCCTAGTCTCACACTATTATCTGGTAAATACAATCCAGCTCATCGTCGCGCACTGGTTTAGTGTAGCGCACTCCTTCGGCTGGGTTTAGCGGGACTACTTCGCGTAGTGATTTTTTTTTTTTGAATATCATCTTCTGCCTCTTCAGATTGATGACTCCATTCATATCAGTGGCCCAGTCTATTCCTAACAACGCGAGTTATGGATTGCTATCATCGACAATCTTTATCACTTCAATGTTCATCTGTGTGCTCGCACCTTCAATATCAACTGTTACCCCTTGCAACCTCCCCATGGGAAAAATCTTCTATTGGTTCACCATTCGTAGATGAATAGGGGACCACTGCAACGTAGGCCTACCCATGCTTTTCCACTTTTTCTTTGGTAACACATTCGCGTCTGACCCCAGGTCTAAGATTACTTGATCCATTTTGTACTCACCAATCTGTGTTGTCAATCTCATTTCCCTCATGTTGCACAATGCATGCTTTCCTAGTTTCCAGACTACGTGGAGTGCTCTTGACCCCACACACCTGGTGATTAGCTCTTGTAGCCCCTTAACTGCCTTTCTATCATGCAATAGTTTCATGCATGTTTCCAGAAAGGTAGTAAGAATTAAACGATCCATTCCTGGCTCTGGTTGATCCTTACTACCTGAAGTGGAGGCCTCTGTGAAGCTCTTCTTAGCTTCCATAAACATTTCCTTTGCGCGTTCTAAGTCAAACTCAGGTTTCTTTGCAGGGGCCTTGCGTAACCATGTATCTTCCTCGGGCTGCTTCCCCTTATCTTCCCCTGTGGTTGGACAACTTCTAAGCATCATGTTCATATTTGGGTCTTCTTCACGTGGTTCAGACCTCATCATTTGGATATTCTAAGTTGGAGGAGGCTGGAGTACCACTTTTCCACGCATCTATGTGATCAACGTAGGACAATCTATCATTTTATGATCAAACTGAGCATAGTACAAATAGGATATCCTCTTCGGGTTGGTACAATCACGGGCGTAGTGCCCTGGCCCTCCGCAATTGTAACAAATTAACTGTCTGCGACCCCTTCTTGGTCCCATTCCTCCTCTTCCTCGACCTCGCCCCTGAAATCTTGCACACACCTTCCCCACAGTTGGGTTGAGGGCTCGCGTTTCTATCTGTATCCTATAGGCTGGGGTCTGATCCATCATTAACTCGTAGTTACAACAACTGCACTCGTTGTGACCTACCGACATTTAGAAATTACAAAACAACTGTTGCGGAGACTGTGTATACTTCTGCAACAAATGACAATTTTATGTTGTGTATTTTCCTGCTATCTGACAGATCGCGCACCATAACGTGGGTGTCGCACTTGGCCCTGCCTGTGCCTACTGTCTCAATGACATTGGTCCTCCTCCTGCCAAGTAGTTCACAAATACTGGACAGTGATCCTTGTCATGGCCCTGGCCTTTGCATTTTATGCACCATATTTCCTGATGCGCCTCTGGCGGTGGTGCCCTATCCTGCTTCAAACTCTGCATTTCTAGGCATATATTCTATAGTTTTGCGTGGATTTGTTGAACTCCCAACGCAGGGTCTTGTATCGTGGTCTCATGCAACCTCATCACCATTTCCAATGCTTCATCCTAGGTGCAAAGTCTCTGTTGTGACAACGTTGTCCTCAAGTGCAGTGTCAGGGATGCCACAAACCATGTGCGATGTTGGGCATCTGTTAGCATTATATTGGCCTCATGGATCGTACTCTTCAGCCATTGATCTAGATCCTAGGGTGTCTCGCCTAGAAGCATCGTGATCTCTTTAAACCCGATGATTGACTATGTCTCTGATTTTGGTTGGCTAAATTCTTTGTTCAACACATTCTGGATCTCTGCTATCCCTCCATTTGGGTGGTCGTTAGAGTGCTTGATATACCATGTCAATGCGTGATCCTGCAGCGTGCTCAACAATGTAGCCTTCTTAATGTTGTCATTCGTGACCCCTTGGGCTTCCCACACTGCTCTTACCATGAACCAGAATTGGTCCAGATATTCATTCCCTACACCTCTAAATATGGGTAGTTTGATCGCGCTCGCTATGCTGAACTATGGGGGTGGTGGAGGTGGAGTGGGTGGAGGTGGAGTGGGTGGAGATGGAGGTGAGGGAGGTGAAGCGGGTGGTGGTGTGGGTGGAGGTGGTAACTTCAAAATGCACTACCTTATCAAATTGACTGCACTTCTTAGAGAGACCCGAGCGAGCTCTTCCTCGCTCTCTTGTGAAGGTGAAATTAAGGGACTATTTTCTTATTTCCCGCTACCTTTATAGATCTTTCCACTCGACATCGTCCCAAGCATTAATGGATTTGCATAACCCAATTTTCACATAACAACATCTTAATCCAAGTATTCAAAGATTTACCTTGAGAAAACGTCGTTCTACTTCACTATAGCTCACGGTCGTGTCAATTGCGAACTCAGTGATGAATCCCCCTATTATCCGGTCGAGCCAACGGTCCACAACTCATGCGATCTTATCTTCTGATGCCTCTAGTATGTGCACTAATTATGGATTCCACACTATCAGTTCGTCGAGCCTACACCTTCCCTGGCTATCGCTAACCTCGTGGTCCACTCATATAGTTCAGAAGGAAAGGATGCAAAGAAAATCTGATGGATTTCCATATACACGTAGTGATCCAACCACCTTTTCTCAGATACTTGCGGAGTTCTATTTTCCTGTGCCGCGAACTCTTGAATCTTCTTGTCCAACCACTCTTCAATTTCCTTATTTGTTGGGTTCGAGTGGCATGACATCAAACATCCCTTAGGCAGATCTCAATCCTGGCAATGGAACCATTTGTTGGCTACGTGGGGCATGAACTAGGTTCAGAAGTGATTTAGCCAAGCAAATCCTGGTACTACTGGCCCTTTCGGTAATAGTCCGCAGAGTGCGAACTGAGGTCTCACCCAAAGTAGTATGGGATGGTGCTGGAACTAGGTTTCCGCACCCTGGGGATGTCTAATATGTGGCAATAGGGACACGATTCAACCTTCGCGTTTACTAGGTTAAATACCCAAGTCTTCCTTAATTAGGTTTTGTTCACTTAATTACTTGGAAAATTTTCGTACATATGCATTCATACAAGTATGCACATATAAATAAACAGATATCATTAACACATAACATCAAAGTATAGATCTACAAAATAGATGCATAATATGCTGACTCAACTTAGCTTTATTAATAATCCTTTTCAAGTTCAGTTCAATACAGACCCGAGTCTGCCCTGCGCACTCGACTACAGGGGTCCGTGCACTCAGCTGCGGACTCTACTAGGCCTCTGCACACTTAGTTGCAGAGCCTCCACCTACTACTATGACCCAATACACTTTAGATCCACTTCTATCCTCTAACCATGCCTTCGCATCTATCTGTTACTTACTTTTTTTCAAAATTTTCTTTACACTTAGAGCCTCGCTCTATTTATACAATCCCATGGTTCACAAGCCATGGCTAGTTCGACACAACTTTACATTAAATTACATTATTTTAGGGTGGACAACCCTATGACTCATCATAAACTTTTGCACTTCGCACCCATATTTCGCGGAGTCTTTACATTACATTGAAAAAAACCTAGGCTTTAAGCCCCAAAACCCTATTCTGGGGGGATCCGATGCCCAACAAGCAGCAATCAGAGGAAGTTGGCACTGAAAGACAAGCTTCAAAAAATCAAGTGTGAAAAGGGTGACATGACCTCTACATACCTGAACAAGCTCACCACCTACAGGGATGAGCTTGGAAGCATAGGGATCACAACAATCGATGATGACATGGTGAGTCTTGCTCTCCTCAGTCTTCCTAAGAGCTGGCATAGCTACCAAGACTTGGTAAATGGAAGAGAGAAACTACCATATTGGAAACGACTTTGGTTGAATCTAATGCAAGAGGAGATAAGAAGAAGCACTAGAGATGGTTCTTCATCCAAGGAGGATGAAGAAAATTGTGCCTTAGCGAGTAAGGCAAAGAAAGGGAAGGAGAAGGATTCTCATCCCAAATCGAGTTCTTCCTATTGTGGGAAGAAGTTTGACAAATTGAAAGTGTGGTGCTTTCATTATCATGAGGTGGGCCATTATGCAACAAATTGTCCACAAAAGAAATCCAAGAAGGGATCCTTGGAAGGATCAGAAGGTTAGGCATTGGCCTCACAGTTCAAGTTGGATTTCACCCTCATCGCATGCATGGTTTCATCCATGTTGGGATGTGGTTGGTTTCTTCACAGTGGAGCTTCATTACACATGACCGGCGATAAGAGTTTGTTCAGTACCTTGGAGGAGAAAGATCTCCAGATAAACTTAGAGATGGCTAATGATGAAAAGTATAGTGTCTCAGGAGTAGGCACAGTTGTTTTCCAAAGGGAGCATGGAGCTCGTATTACCTTGACAGATGTGAAGTATGTGCCATGACTGAGGAAAAACTTGGTATCAATCGCAATGCTGGAAGACAAAGGCTACGATGTATTCTTTATTAAGGGAAAGTTTTTCCTTATACACGTCACCACGAGACAGGTGAAGCAGATCGGTTCATGAGTAAAGAACCTGTATTCTCTTGAGGTTCAAGATGCATGCAAAGCCTTGAGGATCAAGGCAACTGATGGAGACTTGGTGGTTGATAGGGAGAGTACATTACCTCTCAACATGCAATGCCAGAATAAGTCTCAGACAATTGTGGAGGAGCCACAGCTCGTGAAGCAACTTCAGGAGGTTGTGGAGCAACCACAACTAGAGAAGCTGATAGGAGATTGAGTGGAGGCATCCACTCATGCAGAGACCTCCAGTAGGGGTAAATTTCGATCCAAATGGGCAGAGGGATCACATGCATCCATACCTCCAAGTCGGAGGTGGGGCGATGTGGAGTGAGAGTCCCAAGAAGGCTAGAATAGGGGCAAGATCATTGAGGTACCCAACCTCTTTGATTAGACCTTTCTAAAGGAGCCCCGATGAGGAGTAGTAGGACTAGTTGAGTGGGTAGAGACAAATGCAGATGGAGTGGCAGAGAGAGTTATAGTGCGGGAATCCCAAGATAGCACAGAGCTAGCAGGCTGCAACAATGCGAGAGGCACAAGAGTGTTTCACCAGTGTAGGATGGCACAGAGAGGTGTGCAACGGTGCGAGATGCATGGAGTGTTGCAGTAGCTCAGAGGTCACAGAGGGAGCACTTGTCAGCAGCAGAGAGAGCTTCAACATCAGAGGGTGCTTCTAGCCCAACAGGGAGGTCAATTGGGAGATTTTTTTGTTTCTAGAGTTGTTGGAGCAACAACACTTGGGAGAAGTGTTGCACGTAGAACATTCCAAAGATTCAAGATCAGGTTCGAGTTGAATGCCTTTCTTGTTGAGAGGGAGTGTTGGAAATAGCAACAAGGAATGATAAAATAGAAATGCTAAAAATAGCACTACTATAAATAGCATTTCGGGATAGATTCCAATTTTAGTTAGAACCTGAACTAAAATTGAGAAGGAAAATTTGAGTTTGATCTTAGCAGCTGTTTGTAAAATAATTAATTCATTCATCTTGAGTTAATTAGTTGTAGAAAATCAAACACGAAGTCTATGTGAAGACATGTAACAGTTTCTCCATTGATTGAGGAAGTTATCCCTTTATTAAAGGAAATCAAGTTGAGTTGTACTTTGAGTTGTAATTAGTTAGCTCAGTTAACTGAGTTAAGTCCAGTTAGATTAGTTCAAATAGTTTCTTGAAATATTGTGAGTTCAGTTAGTTAATGCATGCATGCATGTAACTATTGCACTTTAGATAACTGAATATTCTCTCATAAATAACTCATGCATGTCAGTTTAGTCAGAGACATAGTTTAGATTGGAGGAAGGGACAGTGTATTATCAGTTGGAGATTTTTTCCTATATAGGAAACTCATCCATGCAGAAGGAACCATCTCCTTTAGGATTGTGCGGTTACTATTGAGTTTAATGTGTTGTGTGAGAGGTGAATTCACACAACATTAGACCCTAGGAGAAATTGTGCAAGGAAATAGGAGGCTTGGAGGACTGAAGGAAGGCATATGTTGTGTCTATTCAGTCTATGAGTAGCATTGAGGGATTGTACTGAGAGCTGAATAGCTTGTGAGCTAAAGCTTTGTGTAATCCAGAGATATTTCCACTTGTATGATAGTACAGAGATCTGGGTTTTTAGCTGAGGCTTTCCCTAGAGTATTCTTCTGTGTTCATGTATGATAGCTTTCTCATTCTTAGTTATATGTGTTCTATTTGATCTTGCTCAAAATTGATTAAGCTTCCACAAGTTTGTTGTAGAACTAGATCTTGTATTTTGGTATATTGCATAATATGTTGATCTATAGTGAGAATTTCTACAGGGACTGCACTTGATAAGAGATTTTTTACTTGGCATTGGGGTTCTACTTTGTGCACTACAACAAGGTGGGAAGCATTAAAATTGATAATGCACTTTTGATGGAGCCTTAATGTTATACTCTACTTGAGCTTCAAAAAAACATTTGAACAAGACAATGGGTTTCTACTATGTGTAGTGTGATGAGGACTTTGTAGTTGGAACTGGATTTCTATTATGTGCAAGGTCAACAATTTACCATGTTTATCATCCATTGGATCATGGGAAATTTCTTTAATGGTTTTATGGAAGGTGTTTCCATTTACAAAATAAATTAAGAGAAACATCATATGTGCCCTAGTTTGGGATTTCGAAACAAATTTCAAATGGAAGGAAGGTGGGATGTGTTGTAGCATAATATGGTTTTGATAAGTTAGTATATTAGTCAAAAATAATTTTAAAATGTTAAGTTAGGATATGGATGCAAAAGAAAGAAAAATTAAAATGTTATGACAATTTGATATGTTATAGACTTCCATATCAATAAAATGATAGGAGTTAACTTCCCTAAAAAAATAAGGCAAAAGAAAAATAAAATGTTAGGGAAGAAAAAATAAAGAAAAGGCTTCATTTTCATACAAAAATAAATGCAAACACTGCTAGTTCAAATACACAACATTAGAAAAATGTCAAATCGTGTTAATATATGATTAATTATTTAATCAGGATTAATTATTTGTTATAAACTATGGCATTATAATTATATTAGAACATGCAATTTTGGTTTGACCCAAATCAATAAATGACAAAAAGGTCTTATCATATTTTGTAAAAAGGATGCATGATCCGACGGTTGATCTACTCCCTGCACAGATCAACGGCGGGGAGAGATTTTTCACCCCCCTCCACTGTTTCACGTTAACATGATAGGGGGAGTCCGCAAAGAGGTTTCCATGGTGGACTCCCCAACCTTACGTGTCACCCCCACATCACTCTACACCCACCCCATATAAAACCACAAACAACTCCCTACCCCTCCCCTGCAAACCACTTGTGGTTTTTTCTGCCAACGGCTCTTTCACCCCGCCAAATTCGTTATCTCTCCACTAGTCTTGATCTGACAGCTCACCTATCTATTCCTTATTCCTCTCGTCCATTACCTCTTTACATGCTTATCCCCCCATTCGACATACCCGCTGTATCGATTTGTTGTAGTCCCGCTCCCTTGCATTTAAAGTTGCTATAGTTATTCACAAAACCCTTACAACAACACAACTTGCCATGGTGGCCATCACAAAAGTCCCAATAGTAGTTGCAGGTACAAAGCCTAGTTCGTCATCTATATACATTGAGTCTACATCAACAGGAATTGACCCAGCTAGATTAGCATAGGAACTGTCAATACAAAGGCAGGAAAACCAGAAGTTACTTCAGAAATTTCAAAATCTAGAAGTGCGAAATGATACTAAGTATCTGGAAGAAATGCAGAAGACTCACAAATTGGAACTTAAAATCTAGAAATTCCAGAGTGAGTCACTAATGGTAGACACTTTGGCTGATTCCAAGAAAAGTATTTGGGAAAAAATTAGTGAATCCATGACAAATGTATGGCCATCCATACAAATTATTTTTTAGTAGCATGAACTCATTACTAGGTGCAGAGAAGTGAATGAAGAACAAAAAGCAGCCTTGAAGACCAAGCCAGCAGAAGCTGTAGATATGATCAAGGTTTTAAATTCAAAGATCAAAGAGGAATTAGAAGAAATAAATATCTCTGACAAAACAACCACCATATTAGAGATCAAAAAGGTATTACAGAAAAGGAATTTGATCAATCAATTGGAAACTAACTCTCAAACCCTGGAGATTTCTGTAAAGAGATTTCATTCAAAATTTAATGTTTTAAATCAGAAAGGATTGAAAGAATTGGTAGGTTTGAATGATAAGTTGATTATATTAAATGATTATTGCAAGGAATTATATGCTATTGCAGTAGATAGAGCCAAATTTGCAGGAGTGAAAGGACATATAACAAGGAGGGATTTTCTAGAAGCATTTGAATATGATTTAACTATCTTACATGAAATCAAGCACTTGTTTCTCACCAAGCCTAATTTCGAAATATATACAGAGGTGGATGAAACAATTAGGAAGATTGTAAATGTAGAAATCCCAAGTGAACATAGATGGGATCATTTTCTTGAAACAATTGGGTAATTCCTCATTGTGATAATAGAACAACTCACCAGTGTTTTCAGAACAGCTCATTAGTGTTTTCAGGGTAGATCATCAACATATTTCCAAAGGATAGAGCCACCTCTTCAGCAGTTTTTCAATTCCTATTATATTGTTCTATTTTTGTAATTTTGTACTATTTTGGTATTCTATTCCGAACATATTGTAGATATTTTGTAAAATTTTGTATAAATAACTCTTCCTTTGAGTTATTATGGGTTGAACCCTTGAAAACGTTATCAAGCAGATTTGTACTAAACTTGAGCATTTTTTAAATAATAAAAGATTATGGATTTGACTCATATGATCTGTCTCCCAGTGATTTGTATTTCATCTTGTCTATTCATTATATTTTTCTTCATATAAATTAAGTCTTTTGCAGTTATCTGATTTTAAATTTAATTGCATTTCAGTTTCATTTTGGATCCTCTGTGAAGTTGTAATTTGAATAAGAAAATAATTTAAAGAACTATTTGTTATTGTAAATTTCTCTTTGAATATAAATTACACTAGATCTCTGTAATAGTTTGATTATATTTTGTTGATTAAGAAAGCACTGTTTTCTTAATTTCTTTTTGTAAACGGTTAAATACTTAGATTGAATATTAAATCAATTATATCTCTTCACACTCTACTTCTCCATGCCATTGAAATAAAACTAACCATGTGCAGTTAAAGAACAACCTTTCATTTTATCAAAAATCTATCTAAGTTTAAAGCACCTGTTTATAAAATAGTTCACTAGTCATCCAATCATTTAAAACAAACGAAACATTATAGATTCTTTGGCATAACTAATTGACCTTAGGTTATCTCAAAAGACAACATCAGATTGGCATCGTTCCTAGGGAGAAAAGGATTGAAAGCTAGATTTTCCCTGGGGCAACAATTTTCCCCTTCCTTTAAGGTGAATAAACGATAAGGATATAGGTCGACATCTTTCACCTGGCGATTTCACTGGTCCGAGATGGCTCCTTTTAAGCATACTAGATGATGTTCTGATTCTAATATTGTTAACACTCTACCAGATCTAGAAAGACTTATTAGGGGAACCTCTTCAAGGAGAAGACATAGAACCTCTTCTTCTTCTTCAGCTTTACATCCTGAAGACATCTCAATTATAGATCCTTTTTCATTTATGTCATATAATCCTGATTGGACTGAACTACCACTTAGGGTTTCTGAACTCCATTCTAGAGGAGTATTCTTCCATCAACCTTTTTAATACAATCACTTGAGTCACATCAAGTCCCATCCATTCCTATAAAATCACCTTCATCTGAGGAAGAATTGGGTTTACATTTACCTAAATTCTAGCCTACAGACTTCATTTCTCCAAATCCTTATTCTGTTACATCAACTTATACTAATATTGAAGAGATGTTTTCTGTCTATTCAAATCCTCTGTTTGATAATAAGGAAGACTTTTCATTGGGAGTTTCAAAGTTGGTTATCAAAACCCCTTTGAAATCTTCAAGGAGGTATCCTCCCTCCTTTTATCTTCCACATACTAATACCCCTATTGACTCCTCTTTATCACCTTCATATTCATCATCTTCCTCTTCCTCATTATCATCTAATCACTCACCTTAAACTCCTACCAGTATGGCTTTTCGACCCATTGTGCAAACAAGGTATGTTGCTCTACTTCTCCCTGGAAACTTGGCAAATTTTTATGATGGATATATAAACCATCTACCAAGATTTAATGGAGAAACAGGTCCCTCAGCAGAGGATCATGTATCATATTTTCTAGATTTTTTTGACAATATGAACATAGAACAGGAAGATGTGTATATGAGATTATTTGTGCAATCCTTTGAAGGAAATGTTAGGATCTGTTTTAGAAAACTTAGAGTTGACTCTATTAAAAAATGGAATGAGCTCATAACTATTTTTAAAAACCAATGGGGGGTAAATAATGATCTTGTATACTTTCTCAATAAATTTGAAGAATAGAAGAGAAACCGCGGTGAACCAGTTGTTGAATTCATCAAAAGATTTAAAAAACTCTATCATAAAAAGCTTGTTGATTGTAAACCACCAGTAGTAGTTGCAAAAGTCATATTTTCAAAATCATTTGAAGATGAATTTGTAGTCATGCTAAGGGAAAGGGTTTCTAATACATTAGAAGACATCCAGAGAAATCCTATAGAGGTAGAAGCTAATAGGTCTACTTCTGGCAAACTTAAAGATAAAGCAGAGAAAGAATAAAGAAAATTAAAAGCTAGGGTTTATGACTCATCTTCTTCCAAATCTAAACTTTAAGATCAGAAAGTTAATGAATTTACATATTTACTTAGAAACCTTTCTAATAGGATTTCTAAAATTGAATCACAACCTAGAACTACTCAGCAAACTACTACCAAGCCTCAAGCTCAAACTCAATTTCGAAGAACTCCTCAAATGCAGATTCTTCAGAGACCAAGATCTGATCAAAACATTCAACTACCCTTGTTGATTGATGATCAACAGCCATAGGATACAGGCCCTTTAATCACTGAATATATCAATAATATTGATTCTTCAACAGTATAAATGGCAATAGTTCCTTCATCTTCCCTTCAATATTTCGAACAAGAACAAGGATATACCCAACTTTTAAAATACCAAGCATTCTCTAAATTTCTGATTGCCTAATTGAATAAGAGCTGTGATTTAAAACCTAGATCAATCCCAGGTAGACCTTCAAAATCTACCACTATAATTGAACCTGCAATAAAATATATTCAAACACAAAATCCAACACCTCAAACTACAAAGTCATCCACTGGAACCTTTTCATCTGACAAGACCATGTTGAAAACTTTCAATATTGAAAAGGAATTGGAAAGGGTCAAGATTCCTATAGCTTTAGCTGAACTTTCCAAAAACCCTGGTTATAAAAATCAAGTGTCTAAATGGATACAAACCTCTAGTGTAGATGCTAGGGGAGATTTTATTAATCTGCAAGATGAAAAACCCTCAATAGTGTTTGACCCTAGTTCTGATATGATTGATGAAATTGTTCCACCATTTTATGTAACTTTAAAGGTTCATAACTTTCTTTTGTATAAATGCATGTTGGACTCTAGAGATTCTCATAACCTTATGCCAGAGGTAATTATTGACCAACTTTAGTTACAAGTTACTCGTTCTTATCATGATCTTTACACGTTTGATTCAAAGAAAGTACCATGCCTAGGATTGATCAAAGACCTAGTTGTGACCTTAGACCAAATACCTGTCAAGAGTATAGTTTTAGACATAGTTGTCACTGATATTTCTGCCAAATTTGGCATGCTCCTATATAGATCATGCTGTGCTAAATTGGAGGATCACTTCAGATGGACATGTCTTTTGCTACTATTCCAGTCTATGGAGGTGAAAATTTAAGGTTATATAGGGAAGTCAAATTCCTTCATACTGTCTGTAGGCCTGATCAAGAAAAAAACCACCCTATTTATACAGTAGATCGGGATTTTGGTTGCTTTCAGTTATATTCACAAAATTCATCAAACACTCAACTTTGCATTGAAAATGTAGTTTCCAAACCTAAAATTTTAGAGTCGGATATCTGGAGACTTTATTTTGACTGCTCTTGCTCAAAGGAAGGAGCAGGAGTAGGAATTGTTTTAATTTCACCAAATAAGGAAAACACAACTCAGTCATGTAAACTTGAATTTGAGGTCACCAATAATGTGGTTGAGTATAAGACTTTTGTTCTTGGTCTTGAGCTAGCTAAGAGTCTAAAGGTTCAAAACTTAAGTGTCTTTTTTTATTCTGAGCTAATAGTGAAGCAGGTTAGAAATATGTGTCAAGTAAAACACCCAAGACTTAGGTCCTATAGAAATGAAGCTTGGAATACAATTGAAAATTTCTTCCAAGGATTTAAAATAATTGTTATTCCTAGAGATGAAAATATGTATGATGACTCACTAGTTGTCTCATCAATCTCTTTCAAAATCTCTAAGCTAGTATTGTTAGAATACCAGATTCAAGTCAAGTATAGACCATCAATACCTGATAACCTTAAACACTGGCATATTTTTGAGGATGATGAACAATTAAAATCTTTCCTTCAAGTCATTGGTGAATTTTAAAATATGGGAATTGAAGAAGATCAAAAACATGTTTAGGAATCAAGTCACCAAACTCCAGAAACTTCATTCAGTCCAACAATTCTTGATCATGATATCATCCAATTATCTAATAATTTTATTCCTAAAGGATTAGTTCCATTGGAAAAACTATTTGATAATAATGATGTTTCTAAAAACCCCTTGTTTAACTCACCTGAAGAAGAAATCGAAGAATGAAATATTGGGACTTTGGATGATGTGTGAAATGTTAAATTATCATCAACCTTTCCTTTGTATGTCAAAATCAAATACTTGAATCTTATTAAAAATTACAAAAGATGTTTTTGCCTAGTCTTATAATGAGTTAAAAACTTTTGATACATCTTTGATTGAGCATAAGGTTCATTTGAAACTAGAAGAAGAACCCTTTCAACAAAAACTCCGAAGAATAAATCCCATACTACTTCCAACTATTGAGAAAGAGCTTAAAAAGTTGTTTGACACTCATATCGTAGTACCCTTAAGATATTCTGTTAGGGTAGTGAACCTAGTTCATGTTAGAAAGAAAAATGGTGAGATGAGGTTATGTGGAGATTTCTGAAATCTGAACAAATCATCTTTAAAGGATAACTATCCATTACCCAAAATGGATCATCTACTTTAGAAAGTTTCAGGTGAAAATAGGATTTCTATGCTAGATGGATTTTCTGGTTACAACCAGATCATGGTAAGTAAAGTTGACCAACATAAAACTGCTTTCACCACTGCTTGGGGTACATTTATGTATGTTAGAATGTCATTTTAGTTGACGAATGCCAAAGCCACTATCTAGAGAGCCATGTATCTAGAATTTGTAGGTAAAACATAGGAATTTACTATCATTTATTTAGATGTTTTAACTATTTTATTTTATTCTAATGAAAATCATTTAAAGCAATTGAGCAAGGTTTTTGACAAGTGCAAGAAATTTGGCATACCCATCAATCTGAAGAAATATTTATTTGTTCTAAAGGAAGGGAAATTACTAGGGCATATAATCTCCAAACAGGTTGTTATAATTGACCCAAAGAGAGTTTCAGCTATCCAAACCCTATCTCTACCAAGGAATAAGAAAGAGATACAAACCTTCCTTGGGAAGATAAATTTTCTTAGAAGGTTCATCCCTAATTATGCAGAGATATTTAAGGATAAAAACGATATGCTAAAGAAAAGCAATGAAGTGAAATGGAGAGTTTCAGCTAGATATGCTTTTGATCAGATCATAAAAGGCTATATCTGAGGCCCCTACATTAGCCAACCATGATTATTCTTCACCTTTTAGCATATTGTCTTTCTCATCTGAGACAACCTTAGCTATTGTACTTTTACAGAAGAACACAAATGGTGATGACCAACCTATAGCTTTCTTTTCCAAAGTTATGAGGGATGTTGAACTTAGGTATGATATTATTAAAAAACAAGCTTATGCCTTAATCCAAGCCCTCAAAGCCTTTAGATCCTATGTCTTGCATTCACACATTACATCTTATGTCCTTAATCATGCTGTTAAAACTGTTTGGACCCAACCTGATACTAATGGAAGAAGAGGGAGATGGATTGCTAAAATCCTTGAATTTGACCTTCAGATTAAGACCAAAAAGCTAGTAAAGAGCCAAGGACTGGCCAAATTTTTAGCTAAATTCAATTGCAAAGTACTGGGGATAAATCTGGTTTCTAAAATTTCATCTGGGGAGAATTGACAAGAAACTTCCTCGATTTCATTAAGGGAGAATCCACAAGAACCTTCGTTGATTTCATCTGGGGAGAATCCACGAGAACCTCCTCCTCTTATAGAACGGGGGAAACCACAAGAATCTCTTTCTTCAAATCAATCCATTCTTGTCCATATAGATCAGAAATATCTACTCTCTAATTAGTACTCTGATATTGTGCAGTTTCTTAGGGATTTTCAATGTCCACCCAATCTTGACTTGAAGCAGTGCAAAGCCCTGAATCTTAAAGCAATAAAATACTACATTATCAATGCTAATATATAATGGAAAGACCCTCTTAATATCCTTCTTATTTGTTTAAATGAAAATGAAACAGATGGAATTATAGATCAATTTCATGTAGGGTTTTGTGGTGGACACTATGCCCAGAGAGAAACAACCTACACAATTTTAAATGCTAGTTTCTATTAGCCCATACTTTTTAAAGAAGATGGAGCAAGAGTAAGAAGTTGCATACCATGCCAATTATTTGTGGGGAAACAAAAACTGTCAGCAATTCCTTTGGTTCCAGTATTGGTTCATGCTCCTTTTCTACAATGGGGATTGGACTTTACAGGTGAAATGCATCCATAATCAAGTCAACGCAAATGGATTTTAACTACTACAAACTATTTTACCAAGTGGGTAGAGGCCATACCTATTAAAATGCAACTAATACTATTGTAATTAAATTGCTTGAAGAAAATACCTTATCAAGATTTGGATGTCCTCAACAGATTGTTACAGATAATGTAGCAACTTTTAGTGGTGTTAAAATGATTGAGTTGTGTTGAAAGTATTCAATCCTATTATAGCATTCTACACCATACTATCCACATGGTACTGGGCTAGTAGAGTCCTCCAATAAGATCTTAGTTAAGGTCATTTAGAAAACTCTTGAAGACCATAAAAATATTTGGGAGAGCCACTTAATCCATGCAATTTGTGAAAACAGAGTTTCTCCTAAGGGGTCAACAGGAAAGTCTCCTTTCCAATTAGTTTATGGCAAGGAAGCATTTTTTCCTACTCATTTAGCTTTACCTGTTATGAGATTCCTTTAGGAATCCTATGAAGAAAAAGATTATTTCTCGGGATGGATTAATCAAATCATTGAGTTGAATGAAGGAAAGGATGAAATTTAGTACAGTTTAAAAAAATACCAAAATAAGATGAAGGAATTGTTTGACAGAAAGGCTAGAGAAAGGAATTTCAAGAAAAGTGACCTAGTGCTTAGATGGGATAGAAGGAGATAAGATAAAGGCAAGCATGAAAAATTTGACAACCTTTGGTTTCATCCATTTAGAATTGCAGAACTCAAAGGAAACAATACATTCATCCTACTGAATTTGGAAGGAGAGTATTCCTCATTACCAGTCAATGGGAAATACTTGACATGTTACATTCAGTGTTAATTTTTCATCCATTCATTCATCATCTGTGAATATCTAGAGAGTTCATTTTACTTTTGAAAAAATTGTGAGTATCTGTTTTAGTAAACACTCCATAGCTTGAGGAGAATGAACTTGGACCTGCATGTTCTCTACAGCCCACAGGGGGAAGCAGTCCACAGCTGGAGCCGATGTTGTAACATAATTTGGTTTTGATCAAAACTAATTTTAAAATGCTAAGTTAGGATATGAATGCAAAAGAAAGAAAAGTTAAAGTTTTAGGACAATTTGATATTTGATAGGTATCCATATCAATAAAATGATAGGAGTTAGCTACCCTAAATAAGGAAGAAAAAAGAACAATAAAATGTTACTGAAGCAAAAAGAAAGAAAGTTTCATTTTCATACAAAAATAAATGCAAAGGCTGCTAGTCCAAATCCCCCACATTAGAAAAATGTCAAATCGTGTTAATATATGATTAATTATTTAATCAGGATTAATTCTTTGTTATAAAATATGGAATTTTAATTATATTAGAATGCGCAAGTTTGATTTGACCCAAATAAATCAACGACAAAAAGGTCTTGTTGTCTTTCATAAAAAGGATGCATGATCCAACGGTTGATCTACTCCCCGCGCAGATCAATGGCATGGAGATATTTCACACCACCCTCCATTGTTTTACCTTAAAGTGATGGGGCGGGGGGGTGTCCACATATAAGTTTCCATGGCAGAATCCCCGACCTTACGTTTCACCCGCACATCACTCCTACACCCTCCCCCACAAACCACTCGTGGTTTTCTCCACCAACGGCTCTTTCACCCCGCCAAAGCCATTATCTCTCCACTAATCCTGAGATGACGCCTCACTTATCTGTTGCTTATTCCTCCCATCCATTACCTCTTTACACACTTATCCCCCCATTTGACATACCTGTTGTATCCACCCGTTGTAGTCCTTCTCCATTGCATTTAAAGCTGATACGGTTATTAGCAAAACCATTATAATAACACAACTTTCCATGGTGCCCATCAGAGCAATCCCAATAGTAGTTGCAGGTACAGATCCTAGTTTGTCATCTACAACGATTGATTATACATCAACAACAGCTAACCCAACTAGATTAGCACGGGAACTATCAATACAAAAGTATGAAAACCAGAAGTTACTTCAGAAATTTCAAAATCTGGAATTGGAGAAAGTGTAAAGTGATACTAAGTATCTAGAAGAAATGCAGAAGACTGACAAATTGGAACTTAAAATCCATAAATTGGAGAGTGAGTCACTATTGGAAAACACTTTGGCTCATGCCAAGGAAATTATTTGGAAAAAAATTAGTCAATCCATGATAGATGTATGGCCATCCATACATATTATTTTTGAGCATCAGGAACTCATTACTAGGTGCAAAGCAGTGATTGAAGAACAAAAAGCAGCCTTGAAGACCAAGCCAACAGAAGCCACATATATGATCAAGGTTTTAAATTCAAAGAGAAAAGAGGAATTAGAAGAAATAAACATCTCTGATAGAATAACCACCATCTTAGAGATCAAAAAGGTATTACAGAGAATGAATCTGATCAATCAATTGGAAACTAAGTGTCAAACCCTATATATTTTTGTCAAGAGAATTCATTTAGAATTTAATGTCTTAACATAAAGGATTGCCAAGATTGTTAAGTTTCAATGATAAGTTGATTATATTAAATGATTATTGCAAGGAGTTATATGTTAATGCAGTAGACATAGCCAAATTTGCAGGAGTGAAAGGATGGATAACAAGAAGGGATTTTCTAGAAGCCTTGGAATATGATTTAACCATCTTACATGAAATCAAGCACTTGTTTCTCACCAAGCCCAATTTCAAAAGATATACAGAGGTGGATGAAACATTCAGGAAGATGGTAAATGTAGAAATCCCAAGTGAACAAAGATGGTATCAATTGTGTGAAACAATTGTGTAATTCCTCATTGTGATAGCAGAACAACTCATCAGTGTTTCAAGACATCTCATCAGTGTTTTCAAGTCAGATCATCAACAGATTCCCAAAGGATAGAGCCACCTCTTCAGCAGTTTTTCGGTTCCTATTATATTGTTCTATTTTTTGTAATTTTGTCCTATTTTGGTATTATATTCCAAATGGATTGTAGATCTTTTGTATAAATAACTCCTCCTTTGAGTTATTATGGGTTGAAACCTTGAACAATTTATCAAGAAGATTTGTACTAAGCTAGAGCATTTTTTAAATAATAAAGGATTCTAGATTTTCCTCATATGCTCTATCTCCCAGTGAGTTGTATTTCATCTTCTCTATTCATTATGTTTTTCTTCATATAAATTAAGTCTTTTGCAGTTATCCGATTTAAAATTTAATTGAATTTTAGTTTCATTTTGGATCCTCTGTGAAGTTGTGATTTGAATAAGAGAATAATTTACAGAACTATCTGTTATTATAAATTCCTCTTTGAATATAAATTACACTAGATCTCTATAATAATTTGATTATATTTTTTGATTAAGAAAGCACTGTTTTATTAATTTCTTCTTATAAATTGTTGAATACTCAGTTTCAATATTAAATCAACTATACCTCTTCACACTCTACTTCTCCATCCCATTAAAATCAAACTAACCATGTCCAGTTAAAGAAAAGCCTTTCACTTTATCAAAAATCTGTCTAAGTTTAAAGCACCTGTTTATAAAATAGTTCATTGGTCATCCAATCATTTAAAAAAAACAAAGCATTATAGATGCTTTGGCATAACTAATTGACCTTAGGTTATTTCAAAGGACAACGGGATGCTAGAATGATTAGACAATGCAAGATTGATTGTTTGAAGATAATAATGGTAGTCTAGAAGCACATTGAAAGTCTCAAAGACTACCACTTCACTAAACGTGGATTTTCAGAGACTGTGTTCAAGTCATTGATTGTTCTCTATAATTCAATCCTTTTGATTTCGTCTTTTCAAGCATCAGTGATTGCATGTTGGGTTAATATGGATTTTTGAAATTGAATGGTTCAGTTATCCATTAAGCCTTAAAATTGGGTTGATTTTGTATGTCATTTGTTATTTCACATAGCAAGGGAAAATGAGTGAAAGGAATCACCACAGCAAGACTAAGGAATTGATGTCAATCTAAAAAATGTTTCACTTGACTATGTGTTGTTTGAACAATCTCTCATGGTTTCATTTACAAAAAAAAATTCACTTATAAAAGTATGCTAATTACTCAATTGATTATGTTCACTTTGTTATTCCTACTTTAGGTCATAATGACATTATTCCAGTAATTGTCTTTGAGATCGATTGGTCTTCCAAAGAAGTCCCAGACAATGTTGGATTGAATCTTGAGAATGCTATTAACTATAATATAGGTGATATTGGAGTCATAGAATATGAGACTTCCAGAGACGTAATGTGGGTTCTCTAACAAAACCTAGTATAATCATATATATCTTTATTTTTTCACTTTTTAATGACAACCATAAGTAGGGGCCAACCACTTTTCACTGAGAGGAATTGTTGATGGTGCTAGACCCACCAACATTTATGGAATCTCCCAAGTACAAAGTCCCCACTAGACCTCACATTGTTTGGAGTAGGAGTCCTAGTAGTGGGTGGTAGTGTAATGCCTTTACCATGGTAGCATTCGGAGATAAGTATGATAAATTTGGGTGAGTGCAAGTGTGTGACCCTCGGGAGAGTCATGTGCAATGCATGAAAGGTTTTGACACATGAAGGGGAAAAGGGAGTGTGCCCCTTTGAAGCATATATAATACATAGCTTGAAAGGAACACATGATCAGAATGACACACAAGCTAAAATGTGGAATAGTCCACAAATTAAAGTGACGGGTTAATCCAACAACACACATTCAAAAAGATTCATACAATTGCATAAAAAGTAGTTCATAAGAAAATGATTAAGTTAAACAACATACATTGCTAAAGCAACCAGGATAGACTAACTATAATAACAATGTATGCATGAAAGCATACTGGCTCTCATATTGTTATTATAAGTGAAAGTTCCCTACATACACCATTGATGACCACTAGCCCCAATAGTGGAACATTACAGCAAATAACACCTCCTCCTCCAAAGAGGTATACTCATTGTACTCTATGGAGAAGCCAAGGCTTGTCACAATACTTCCAGGCCTTCTCTAAGCCTAATCCTATCCAAAACCTTGGCTCCCGAAGTCCCTTTCTATGAGTTATGAGGTTCTATTTATAACAAAGGGTGGGTTGACCCTTGAAATTCCCCTTTGTGGCTCTTTGACTACCCTCATGAATCTTCAACTTATTTTCAAATAGCTCATTACATTATGTGGTGAATATTCACATTCGACTAATGACACTTGGAATTTCACGTACAACATACTTATAAATAATATTACATTTTCCACATGTACCCATGTCAGACAAAATAGGCTAGATACATCCTAACAAGACAAAACACTATGACATCAAAGTTTGGGGAAACACCAACTCAGAAAACTCCACTTGGTGCTTCTCGATCAAATATTGATGCCAAGATTGGTATTTCATTTTAGTGTCACCAAACTACTTGATGGTGTCTCACTGAAAGCAGATTCTTTTCTCCATGGCATCCAGGTATATGGTCTTGGAACAAGTATCCAAAACGTTCTTAAGCATGGTTTTGACCTTGATAGGGCCGTCGATGTAATGTTTCATGTTATGTGTGTTCAACTCCAAGTCTTCCTTGGTGGCCTCTCACCTTAGCTTCTCCATTAATATCTAGTTGAACTTGGTTCTTAGGTTTAGCCTCGATGAGGGAACTGATTGATGGGATCATGTGCATTGTCACCATGACATCCAAGCTATTGCACAACCATGTATATGAGGCCTATATGATGCTGATGAATGGGGCGAGCTACTCATATTTTTGGATCAACATCCACACCCTTTATTTCTAGAGCTCAGCCTGTGGCTTCATCTTCTTAAGTAAGTCAAGAGGGGCCCCCTTGTACCACATTTTCCACTCTTGCACATAGGTTATGGCAACATGTCTGTTCTTGACAGTTTGAACAAACTCTTTCCTCCATTGTTGTAGGTCATGCATATAGGCAACCGCTTTATTCACGGTGAAAAAGCTATCATAGAGCTTCTGCATGGTCTCCTCGTGTGTTGATGCTTCAACAAGTATCACCTTCCTCATCTCCCCCATTACGGAAAATGTGTTCTTCTCTCAAAGTTTTTCAGCCTCTTGCCTAGCAATCCTGTAAGTTCTTTTCCATTTGTTCATTCTCGGAAAACATGTACTTAACATTTGATCTTGTTTCTCCTACATAGGCCAAGGTGGCATTAGCAAGGGAAGCTAGATGCTTCCTAGTGTCTAGCACTATCACCATTCATTCATGAGTGGAGGTCGTTAGTGTCAATCTTTCCAGCCTTCCTCCAGTGATCAAATATGCTCTTACAAAGTGGTCTCAGAGTGTCAAGGTCAAATTTTGTCATTTCAGTGAGTCTTCAAGCAAAATTTGGTCACTAGGCATTAGGTCTAGGGTTTGCTTTCACTCTTTTCAAAGTTGCCCAAATGTCAGTCTATGTCACTATTCAGCTGAGTCTATCATCATTCATATGGTTGTTCTCATCATGTCAAGTTCCATTGGGTCATTTTACAGCTTATTCATGCTTCAGTTGTGCCTTGGTAAGGTCCATTTTCCTCTCCTAGGGTTTTGAAGGTAATTTCTCTTGGATGGTCAAATCATTAGCAAAACTTGTATCCAGATGTTCATACACCTTCCCCTATCCTTCAAGTACCTTATCAAACACTTCCCATCTCTGAGATCCCCCAAATTCCTCATTTTTCCACAAACCCTAGTTTCTTGTCACAACTTGGCAATTTTCTAGGCTAGGCCCATGTTTTGCCTTTTTGGACCCCTTCCCCTCACTCAATGTCTGATATTCCACTTTCCTCTGCTTCCTAACATCCCTCCCTACTTCCAAAAATTTTCTCAATAATTTAGAAACCCCCTATCCCCTTCATTTCGCTTCATTTCGACAAAATTCCTTGTTCTACACATCGGGATAAGTTTCACTCAAAAGATGTTTCAGAGCAATAAAATATGAATTTTGGAAACCTGAGAGATTTTTTTGTCCAAAACATTGCAAAGAAGAAACATCTCCTTCACGTTTTACACAGGTGTCATGGTTTTAGAGAAATGTCAAAAATATCGTTGCCTCAGGAGAATCGAATGCACCTCTGGAGTGACCTTGGGAAAATCAAATTTTCTCCTAGCTTGGTTGGTAAAATTAATTTCTTGATGAGTCAAATAATAACTAGACATAAATATATTTCCAATGAGCTATCACGAGCTCAATTTGGAGTTGAGGAAGGCATTCAAAAGTTGACTGCAATAGCACTCTGCCTTGAGGCAGCCTCATTTGGCACATTTTGACCAGTCTTGGGAGATTTGATTTTTGACAAGGAAAATTAACTCCAAATTGACAAATTCAAGTTTTTTTGGAAAGTAGATGCAAATACATTTCCAACGAGCTATCCTGTGCCTGGTTTTGACACCGGGAAGGCCTCCAAAATCTTCCTGTAAAATGCACTATGTAGCTGGGTGCGCGCTACGCATCAGGGTGGGCGCGCCACGCGTCAGGGAGCTTTTCTCAGTGTAATTTTGTTCACGCGCTACGCATTAGAGGGGCACTACGGGTTGGGTAAGGTGTGCTATGCGTTGGGTTTTTTTCCCAATAAACTGCCAGCAAGCTACCAAATCCTCTTTTGTCTCAAGCAAATTTCAGGTAGGCCTCTCCTCCATGGCTAGTTTTGGTTTTGCAAGATGAATGAGAAATTAATATGTTAAAATTCCATGAAAATGGGAAGTCAAAACCTTACATCACTGTGGAAGATTTAAAGACTTAATGGTGCTAAGGTTTCAAAATATTTTGTTGTCCAAGGTTGCCCACTTTTGATCCCTCTTTTCCCTCATCTTCATCAACATTCTCATTCAAATTTTCCCATAAAATTTTATAATATTCCTCTCTAAAATCCTTAAAACCTATTAAATTCCCAAACCCTACTTCCACCTTAAAGTTCCACAATATTATCACTCACGACTTCTTCACAGTGCCACAACCACCTCCTGAGATTGTCCATGATGAGGGAGGGCCTTCACATCAGTTTCACATTCCAGAGCCCGAGCATGTCAGCACTCCAACATGTGTTACATATCAGAGAGGCCACAGGGCCTTATTTGCATCTGCACGGCGAGTATTATCTCCACACCAGGTGGAAGGGGTCTCGCCTTCTTCTTCAGCACAACGAGTGTTATCTCCACATCAGGTGGAAGGGCCTCGCTTTCGACAACAACACAGGTACAGGAGAGAGGCAAGCAACCCATGATTGATGAGGGGCCATCAGGTGATCCGGACATAGACATCATTGACCTTGACATTAGTCCTCCTAGCTCGGAGCTAAAGGAGATCATTCAGCAACAAAAGGCTGAAAATCACTTATTGCAGTAGAAGTTGGAAATGGAAAAATGGGTGATTAACTACTTAGAGCAGCGCAACAAACAGTTGGAAGATGAGCATGAACTTTATGAGTAGCGAAAGATTCGTGAAGACCGGGGATTGGCCCGTAGGAGACCCGGTGATTTGACACCTATCGATCGGGAATCGATGCTAATCCGGGTGAACACTCACTTGGAAAAGTTGTTGGCTAAAGCCAATAGAGACAAAGATTTGCTTCGACACATGAAAAATCATTATTGGGCCCGCATGCATGTGTGCAAAGCAAAAATGAAGATACTTAAAGGACGATTGGCCAAGGCACTAAAATGGAGGAAAAGGCCCGATCCACTTCAGATTTTGGCTGAAGCCACCTTGAGGGAGCATGGTGCTCAATGATACACCTCCAGCTCAAAATTCAGAAAATTTGGAGCAATTTTGGTCAATTTTGAATTTTTTGTGCCAAAACAGGTTTTTGCCCTCAACGCATAGCGCGCCGCGCGCTACCCTTAAGTTTGGGAGGTCCATTTCATGAAAACTCAGCATTTTCAGATTTGTCATGGCAAAATACACTTGCTCAGCCACTGCCAAGAAGTTTCATGGAGATTTGAGCCCCCAAAAGGTCAAAAAACAAGTAAAAAATGACCTTCTGTCACTTTTTGGACACACAGAAAGCAGTCTTGGGAGATTGCAATTTTGGAGGGGTAAATGGTCACCAAATCGAGAAATTCTACTTGGGCTGGAGAGTAGACATCCAGAAATTTCCAACAAGTCCACTTGTGCCTCATTTGGATGCTAGGAAGTGCTTCAATAGTGGCCTGAAAGGCGCGCTACGCGTTGGGAAAATTTGCCAGTTTTGCACCTTCAGCTCAGGAAAACACAACATTGACTAGTTTTGATTTTTTGGTGGGATTTTTCATCCTCTTTGATGTAATTGATGTAATTTCATGTTGAAATGACACTTTTTACCTATTCTAGAAGATTCATTCATAAAATGGCAAAAAATTAATGAATGAATTGGTTTCCTAGCTTATAGAGGCAAGTTGTTTTGATTGCCTAGTTTGTAGTGCTCAATTTAGAATTGGTTGAAACAGCTCCTAGAAGGAGGAGCTCGACCCCTAGAGGTTAGGGAATGGGTTGGCTTGGTCTATATATGTAATTTTTCATTCAGTAGCAGAGGTTGGACTCTTGGGATAGTTTTGAGACTATATTGTACATATTTACAACATTTTTGGCAAAGGAAAGACCAGGGTTTTGCAACACTACTTGGGATCCATGTGGCTTTATGTCTTGATGATGTTTTTCTCTCAGTATCTGTAAGGTTTGTATGTGAATCATTATCTCTATTGAATCTTCTCTTATTAAGCAAATGAAGTGTTAAGGTAGAATCCATGAAATTGCCATGCTCTGCCTTTAAATTTGTTTAATATTCTATGTTTTCTTCAGTTTAAGGAGAATCCTTGAGACCCCTTGCTCTCCTTAGCCTTTCACCAGTCTGATCCATCCATCTCACCTACTTTAAGGCATCAAAGCAATTGCCTATGTTTCCCCAAGTGGACCTCTGCAAAAATTGTGCCTCATCCCCGCACCCAAAACTGCCTTTCCCTTGATTTCAACAAAATCATAAAAAATCAATCATAAACTCTTTGTACTTAATACCTAGCCTAAAATCAGTCATCAATTCAGTCATCTCGAGCCTTCTTGATTACCTTTTGCCGAGTTTGACCCGGAGAGAGCCCTCTCCTGTCCTCGTAGGGCTAGCTACGAGGCTGAGCGTGATTTGATGTGGCCTTGAGTCTTGCCTTATTTCAGCCTAAGGAAGATTTGAGCGCTAGCATAGTGGCAACCATACTGGGGAAGAACTGGTTTGCTTGTTAGTGTTATTTGATTTATAGCTACAGACGGAGTCTGAAGTCACGCCAGGTAGCTTTCGAACTGCACATTGCTC
>APFE030606259.1:0-16065 GCA_000404065.3 Pinus taeda
CAACGCGGCCACTTCAGGCAATTTATTAATAAAAGAATGAAAATTTACATAAGCTTCTCTCATGCACGGTTAACCTACAAATGACCCTCCATGCGCTTTAAATAGAATTCATGGACCAATCGGGTGTCAAGCCACGGATCAAGTGTCGGTAATACCGAGGAGAGAAATGAACCGTCGGATCACTACATATCGTGACCGTCGGATTGTAAGTTACAAAATGTACAACGGTAAAGAAACACACTTTACCTAACTCTATACCTAACTCTATACTAGACCAAGTTGAACTTAACTAATTCCTATGTGTCGGAATATCCTAACATCCCCCCTTAAGAACAACTTGAGATAGGATTGAAGGATTTACAAATATGACACAATAGGAGAAGGAAGGAGGCACTAGAGCCTATCCCCCCTTAGTGACAACTTCCTGAACACCATAAATCGAATTTTAGTAAACTTCGCCTCTGTGAGAGCCTTTGTAAAGATGTATGCAACTTGATCATCTGTTGAACAATATTGCACTTCAAGAACATGGTCATGAATGCGATTTCTAATGAAGTGCATGTGTAGTTCAATGTGTTTGCTACACTGATGTTGCACTGGATCTTTGCATACTTGAATGGAACTTTGATTATCACACCAACGTGTAGTCGGATGCTGCTGCTAAAAGCTAAACTCTGATAGGATCTGACGAAGCCACAAGGCTTCCTTACTAGCTTCTACGACACCATGATACTTTGCTTCTACGGCACCACGATACTTTGCTTCTACTGCGAAATTTTTAGGTTGCTTGTAGAGTAGGACAAAAGGGCAGGTGGCAGAAAGATATATGTACTTTTTTGAGTGAGAGAAAAGCAGGCCAGTAGGGAAGCCTTCTCGTCAGATTTGCATAGCTTCTAGGCTGATTGAAAATTAGGGAAGAAGGGCATGTGACAGACAACTCTGCGCAATTTCTAGGTTGATTGCAGAGTAGGCCAGCAGGGAAGCCTGCCTAGTAAATATACGTAATTTCTCGGAACAATGCAGTGATAAGGAGTAGATTCTGGCCCCACATATTTGCACAGTTTCTGCAGGTATGCAAGGCAGTTAGGCTCGACAAGTTTTTCTCAATTTTGGAGATCAATACAACCCTGGGTCACAACTCAACTCATTTCTTTGGTTGACTAATGGAAGGCTTGATGGGAGATCTTGTGAGACGCACAGACTGGATCAGGTTCTAGTGAAACTTATGCATAGTTCTCGAAGTCAGTTAGCTAGCTCATTTATAGAATTATGCAATGCAGTCTCCCCGATGGACAACCTCAATCTCTGCATAGGTCTGGGAAATAATGCAAGGTCACTCAGACCGGGGTAAAATTGAAGGAGGGTTGCCAGGTCATCAACGTTTAAGGAGAAATGCCCAAGTCTGAAAGCAAGTGAATTTGTGCATACATGATGATGTGATCACACATTTAGCACGACTTGATGACAAGACACCTCAAAATAACAAGACAAACCTATGCTAAGTGAGACTGACTCATAGTTAAGAGTGACAAGTGCGACACTTGAGATATGTCTTCGAACGACAATGATGACACTTGCATGACAATATTTACATCTTTGTGTGTGAGTGTGACTAATGTCAACAGAGTGAAAACAACTCATGCACACTAAGATAAACCTTGAAAATTTCCAAAACAAACTCACAAGAATGACATAGCAATCAACATGCCCAAAGATGATGGTTAGTCAAACAAGCAAAAAGGAAGCAAGAGACATTAAGGAAACACATGAAATGACTTTGTTCTTGCAAATATGATTCTTCTTGAAGATAGAATGATATGACATGACAAGCAGTCCTTCAAGCTACACTAAGAGATGTACTTCAAAAGATATTCTTTACTTACCTTACCCTCAAGATGACCATGCATATGATGAAGTTTTCATGAGGTATTGATCTTTCGTCATAACTTGGTTTCTTGTTCCTTCCCCTCAAATCCTTGAGAGTGATCTAGTATGTCATCTTTTCCTGTAATCACTGAGAGATAAATCTGTGCAGTTTCAGTGGAGAGTGACTGCTACTGAGATGATCTGGGCAATTTTCGAGAGCAAGGTTGACTTCCTTCTCCGCGTAATTTTGAGTGTAAGGTAGATTGTATAGCCAGGACAACACTACATAGTTTTTTGATGCAAGACACTTCTACAAGATGGGTTATGGGAGGAATCCTATCCATAGTTTTTGAATGCAGGACAACCAGACTACTCTGCACATTTATGAAGAGCAGTTTTGGATGCTTGACTACTCTATGAATTTTTGGAGAGAAATGTTGGCTGCCTGACTACTCTATGCATTTATGGAGAGCAGTGATGGTTGGGAAACTGAGGGACAACACTACATAGTTTCTAAAGATAGTGGGTTTTGGCTCGAGAAGGACACTGGAGGAAACCACTACACAGTTTTAGATGCCAAGGGATGCTAGGGTCTCTACACATTGCACTATTCCAATAGGCAAGGGAAAAATTTTGCGTGTTGCAGAAGAAAAGTGTACAGTTATGAAAAGAAGGATGAGGCTAGGTTTCTTGGGAAACAAGGCTAAGTGGGAGATCAATGAGATTGATGAAAATAGTCATAAAATCTTGACTATGATCACACATGAACACTTAGCTATATAACATATACCATCCAAAGCATAAAAGACATACTTTGCTTGATGCAAAAACATTTGTGACAAGAGTGTGTGAAGTGGGTGTGAAACATGTCTACGTAATGAGAACAACCCATAGGCACAATATTTCCCCTTGAAGCAGAAAAAATTTCCCTTTTCTTGACAAATAATGATCCCGATCCGTGAATATGACAAATACTGCATAAAGATGAGAACATGAAAAAATATTTAGATCAAGGAGGTGAGCTTGAGATCTTTATCTTACCAACCAATGACTAAGGAACAATCGATCACATGATCCAAGGCAGGCTCCGAAATTTTCATGTGAGCCAAAATTTTGGAGGGTGGTTGTAGTCGCTACAACGTTGGTGACACACTGGTAGAGCTCCAGCTCTTTGTATGGACCTTGTTTCGTGAAAATCGAGTCTAACCCTTCTGAAAGTATTGTTCGATTCTTTGATCGTCATGGCTTAAGAACTTGCTTGGGTGAAACATATACTCCCTACTATTCTCTTGATCATTTAGCACACATTCCAAACCAAGTTAACTAATTTGTTTTGATTGAGATGAGGTGTACGCAGATGCACAAGTAATATAAATTTCAAAGTCTTAGTTTCATCTCTGGTGTTGCTCTACCACTAGCAAGCCTAAATAGTACCCCAACAAAGTCACATAGGAACAAAAGCATCGCTCTGTTACCAGTGAGCCTCGTGAGTACCTCGATGGAGTTACTTGCATCACCTCTATATGTAAGAAGCTTTTCTCCTCTTTTGCCTTGTTTATTTTTTCATTCTCACATTCTTTTTTTTTCAAAGAACTGTGCATAGGAACTTATTTATTTCGGAGGTGGAAGATGGATCCTGACTTATTGAGAGCGGAAGAGGTTCTCCCTTCAGAGAAGTATTTATATATACCTCTGAGACACTTGTTAAGGTTTTCCCCTTCATCTTACTCTACTAGACTAAGTTGACAAGGTTTAACCCAAAATAACCGATTAGAGTAGGCAATACCAGTTAAAGTGCAAGCGTTGTGTTTTCACCATGAATCAATCTGAACAAAACATATTTCCATCAGGGTATCATCGAATGAAGACAAAAATCTCTTGATAAAGAGAGAGGACAACAGATAACCAAATTTTGGTAGCTGTACAAGTCCTATTATATTTTCCCGGCTTGTCTCGAGAGTCAAACACGATTTCATGTGAGGCTAAACTACGGGTACAAACAAGCAAAGAAAACAATAAAGAAAAGAGAAGAAGTAAAGGGAAAGAAAAATAAGTAAGAAAAGAAAGTGAGAAAGAAAACTAACCAAGTAAGCAGGGAAACACACCAAGCAAGCAAGCAAACAAACATGCAAAAAAAAAAGCAAGGCAAAACAAGGAAGCAAACACTACACCTATTCTTATGCTAAACAATCGTGATTACATGACATGAAATTTCCAGTGAAGCCACTGTAGTCGTTCCCAACTTGCAACCATAAAGATACAAGCGATTAAAATAGATAAAAATAATGTGCAATGGAAAATACAAAAGCTTGAAAATCTTGCACACGGAAAGGAAGGTTTTTCTTGTGGGAAAAAGATGTGTCACGACCACCCAATACACATGGTTACCTTTTTGCTGGATACTATTATTCAACAATCCTTAGAAGCCTCTTCCAAGTGTGTGCTCATCTACAATGAGCTTCTTAGTGAGCACGAGGAATATTGAAGCTTGTTCCCTGCAATATGGCTCACCAAGTAAGATTGTTCTGGCCATTGAGTGATTGGATCGTGGAAATCATAATGGTTATTTGGAAGATCTCATCACCTGTGAAAATATGGCTTTCTAATTTGAGAGATGGGATGACGATGGGAATCTTGTAAAGAAAAATAAATTCGATCATTCTCATCAGTGATGCCAAGACAGTGAGGACCTTTCATAACCATTAGTGTAGATTGAGGTGCCTCACCGACTTGACATAAATTTGAGGAGAAAGATGCTAAACAATGAAGATAAGAGAGCATGAGCTGTCATTGAATGTATTGTTTGGAAAATGATAAGTTGCATGACAATCACCAAAGATGGGGAAATGATCAGATGAGTTTGTTAAAATATCAGATTCCCAGTTTGAAATGAATAAAGACAAACTCATTTGAACAATCTTGCAAACACTTTGATCAATGGAACCAAGTTTGTCATGAGCTAGACATGACAGACCACCCACTTGCAACTAGTGAAAAATTGCGCAGGCATCATGGTCATCACAGGAATATAAAAGGGATGCCAACATTGTGAATGTGTGAAACGAGTTGGGACGTGGTGAAATGAAAGGAACTTGATTCACATGATAGCTTGTGCATTCACCATCACACAGGGGGATTGTTGGTGTGCTAAGCGAGCATATTTGAAGTACAAGGTCTGTAGGGAGACTAAGGAGCTGATCGTGAGACGGAAAACCCGATAAGTGTGATTGGGGGAAAAGACAGTATTTGACATTATCAACTTCATAATTCCATGATTTCATGAGGGACGAACATTCCCGGCTTAAGTTTGATGCAAGATATGTGCATGAAGACAGATGTGTTCTGACAGATTTGTGAATTGAGCGATAAGTGAAATTTTGAAAATTTGAGATATCACATCCAGAATACCAAACATTTTTTACACGTGAATTCACATCGAGTGAAACCATGAAAATAGATGGATTATGCATGAGAAAAAAGATATAATTGGGTTCTACATGCTAACAAGACTCACAAGGTCCTCACATAACCATCAACGAACATTGAAGTGCCTCGACTCCCCGGGACATCCCATAAATTTCTAGAATTTCATAATCATATTTTGAAGTTTGAACGAGATCATGCATGGCTTGAAGATGGTTTCTATTGCTAATTTCCAAATTTCTCTAAGAATGGAAGCCATTTCTGTCACAAGTTACACTAGATTTTCAGCTTCAACAAACTGACTTGAAGATTTGTCTTCATGAAATAGAAGAGATGATGGGGAATGGGAAGTACGCTCTCTGTTTAAACTATTTTCAACTTCATCATGGACAACCTTGCTACCTTGTGTCAATTGAGGAGATAACTCATCGGATGAAGAAGTAAGAGAACATGGAGTATCTTTAACACATGTGGGTGCTTTGTGAATGGCATGACACACAAGCGAGTGAGGTGAAGAGGAAGTTTCAATATGAACGTCTTCTTTGACTGGAGGAAATTCTATATATGAGTTAGAGTATTCATGAGTGATTGTATTGAAGGATATTCGAATGAGTGAGGATCTAGTGAGGAAGATCGATCTCCTATAATCTCTCCTTCTTGTCTCATTCAAGTTTTTGTAGCTTAATTAGCCATAATTTCCATAATTTGCTCCCAAAATCCTGCAATCGATGCACATTAGACCACTAGACATAACATCTTACTTTTACGCATATCATTAAGAAAAATATAATTAAAGCCTGTAAGAAATTATGATAATACTTGATTTAAGTAAGCTTGGAGGTGTATTAAGGTCCGTATATTTAACTAATTATGAGCCTCATCACCTTCATTGGTTGAGTTACTAGTCTTGGAATCCCTAGTTGGAGAAACACTCAAGAAGCCTTGTATAAGCTATGGGTTGTGTTACTAGTCCTGGAAACCTTGGTTGGAAGGAATGCTCTAGAAGCCCTGGAAGGCTTGGATGGAGACCAATCCGATGATGGTTTTGGTGATTTTCTACCGAGTGACGAAATCACTGTTCAATGGTTTGAGGTGGATGGTCTTTAGAATCCCTCGATGAGTTTTGATTGATTTGTTCTATGAGATCCATATTCATGCTTGGAATATGGAATGGGGGTGAATGGATGAAGAGAGATTTGGCTCAGGCATTCTATGGTCCGGTGGAATGTGGAAGTACCATCCTAGGTTTGGATTTTGCATTATTAATGAAAGGTTATTTCTCCTTGTATTTCTTTGAGCATTTTGATGGATTATATGTGGTCTATATGGTTGTACTTTCAGGAGTATCTCTCTTGCTATTATGCTGGTTATGTAAGTGTTTTATGACAGAAACCATCTATGGATTTCATCATGTTTTTACTTGTAATTAAATGATCAATGTATCTATGACCTAATAGATGGGATGGAAGCTTATGTATTGAGGCATAAATGGTTGTTAGCTATTCACAACTAATTATGAGACCCCTATGCTCATAATTTTTATTTACACCTGTAGACTACATATTTGTGATATGTTTCAAGAAATTCCTATCATGTCTAGTAGGGGTCCATTCAAGGTCTTAAACAAGTATTTTTTTCGTATTGTCATTTCCATGTTATCTTACTTTTTTGAAGAGGTGGTTAAATTCTAGGTAGTGACCTGGGCTCTGGGCTTGAAAAAGTGGCTAAACTCCTGGAGTCGTTGGCATAATACTGACAATTTTTGTCTCTAGTCACTGGAAGGCAAACCTGTGAGAGAAACTTTGGTTTTCTGGTCGCACGCATGCCTATAGCATGGGAGCGAATGAGGCTTAAGTTGTCTAAAATATTAGTGGGACCCTAAGGCAAGTTGTCTAAAGTATTGGATTGGTTCTTGAGGGTATTGTATATGATGATTAATATTTGTATGGTGTGTTTTTGTTGGTTCCACCTCCTTAACTTGACTTAGGAGGTCGAATCATATCATAGTGGCCTCTTGTCTCATGTTTACCTCAGCTGGCAAGTTTCTTCGATAGATGTGGGAGGAGGGTGTTACAAAAAATTTGTTGTGTTCTTCAATTATTTTCTTGTCATTCTTCTAATTTAAAGGTGACATGTATAATTTCGGAGTTCAATAGATCGGGTTTACAACTCTTTTATTCATTATACTCTCTAGTATTTTACAGCAAATTCTAAAGAATGATCACCCATCTACACATATTATAGAACACAAGTTTGTTTTATCATTCAAGAGGAAACTAGGCCCAGTATGGTCTTCCTACCAGCACATGAAGTAATATATTCTTCCTCTACCTCAACCATGGCCTCAACCTCATCTATTAAATCCTCCTCTTCATCCACCAAAATACTCCTCTACCTTGAGAGCCATTTTCTCTACCTCCTTGTGCTATTGGATCCTTAAACTAATCAGCTACCTATGTATGATATGTAGTATGAGAATCAATCTTGTTTCTTACATTAAAATGATATTCCTAAGTGGAACAGTAGGGGATTTTTAAGGTATAAAATGGGCCTCCTGTGGAAATTATAAAATAATAGTGGAAATAATAAAATAAGAGTAGATTACATCATCAAATTTTAGAGGGAAAAAAAGAAAATACTATTTTTTTAACTTGTATTTTCAACTTACTCCCTAAGGGTTTACTCAAATTTCAAGCGGAAACACTCGTTGGATGTAAACTTTGATTCGTCATCCAAGGAGTACCCATGTTGCATACTTTTTATGGACCCTACTACGTGAAAAATGATAAATACATGAAAAACATGATTGCAAACACATGTTTTCATGTATTTCTCATTTTTCGTGTAGTAGGTGTTAACACTCAGGTTGTTCCCTTTGACTCCTAAGGGAATACAGCCGAGGTAACCACAAACCAAGCTTTGGATTGTAGGTCCTAGCCTACCAGCAGTCAGAGAGGGCTCTCTCTTTGGGATTTAGCTTTGTTTAAGGGATGATTTTAGGCTAGATGTGATGCACATGGATTTTAATTTAGTTTTGTGGGATGGTTGATTTATTCAAGCAGAGTTGGCATGCAAAGTGTAAGAAGTTCAAACCATTGGACATGGAGTCCATGAATGGGAACTAATGGATGTGCTTTCTTTGGTAGAAGAGGGGAATATGGAGCGGGATAGCTACACATGGCACAATGATTAATGCTGGAACAAAGATGAAATAGAGGTGAGGAGATGAGAGGCAATTGAGGATCTCTCATCCAGCCAAAGAGGGGAAATGGATGAAGGCTGAATAGGGAAATGAAGAATTCCTAGATAGCATTCATATGTGAAGGAAATAGCTTAAACATGTTCAATTAAGAATGCACATTTATCACTACCTCAGAGGAAAACATAGAAAAGTTACAATAATTGAGCACAGAGGGTGTGAAAACCAGTTCTGATCTATTCCTTCTTCCTGCAGCTTAGATTATGATATATAGATGATACAGATACATATAAAGGAATAAACAGAGGGAGGAAAGACTTATTGAACCATGAGCAAGCACGAGAATTCCATATCAAGATCTTTAGCCATTTAAAGCACAACCAGTCATTTCAGATGCAAACATTCCAGCAATCTTTGATTACAGAAGCTCTCAAAATCTACAGCGCAAGTCTCTAAAGAGAAAAATAAACCAACCAAACCTTATTACATTGTTCAGGGCTGTATTTATAGGCAAAATATCTACAAAAATAGATCTGATAGAAGATCTGAGGAAATAACTGCAATTAAACTAACTTCTCTTGCAAGTAATGTAAAAAATATCTATCTAATGTTGCGCTGGGGGTAGCTGCTTCAAAAAATGAGGCTCTGTGGCATCCTTTGGTAGCTCTGCTGTCGAATCTGCAATCACTGTGCCTTCAATTCTCTTATCTGCACCTCTTAGTCAGTTCTACTGCTCTTAGGTGGTTGCGATTCTTATTAAATCTGATATGACTCGGCTTTAATGGCCTTTAACTCTGTTCTGATACTCTTTATCTGGTCAATTCGCTCCTTTCTGTTTCTTTCGAGCAAAAATAACTGCTGCAAACTATGCACTGGACTGAGGCTTTCCATTTTGGCCATTTTTTCTTAATCACACATCCAAAACTGCCCCTGATTTTCATTCCGGGCTTCCTAAGCAGCGATTTCGCCTTTCGCGCTTTTTTTTCGGTGGTGATGTTAGCATGACGTCAGCGGTGGCACCCAGCACGACAGATGACGTCAGCAGGGTGACGTGGCGGGGTGACGTGGCAGGGTGACGTGGCGCTTACGTCACGCAGGGGGAAGTGGTATCCAGTTTCATGGCGCCCTACTTTTGTGCACAGGTGGTTTGGGAGGAGGGGGCTTCGCCACAGTCGAGAGGGTAATGCGTGGTGGGAGTATGACGGGAAAATCGCCTATCTCTCGGATGCTAACCATCGATAGGTTTGGAGGGGAAAAGACATGCCCACCATAGATCTAGGATGCGGGCAATCAGACGGATGGCAGAACAGAGAAGGCGGCGGAAGGATAAGGGATGGGGCCCGTGGCGCCTTTATTAGTTATTTAATTTCGGTGAGGGGGGAAAACTTTAGGAAAGTGGGTTTACGGGATTATGAGCGAGCGGGTGAAAATATTTAAATGGGGGACTTTAGGATAAGGGTGGAACATGGGTCTTAATGGTTGTTAGTGTGATCAGATGTCAGACTAACTCCAGTTAGGAGGTGGATGGGTTAGTTGGAGCCCCAGATGGACTACTAGCTCCCGGACTTAGAAGAATATGGCTATAGTGCCAAGGAAGGGTTACTTAATATTTTTGGGATTCTATATATTTTTTGCATAGTAGGGAATAGGGAAATAATTTAGGGAGCTAAATAATAAAGTTAGGAGTTAATATGAATCTGTGAGGTGAAGTGTAGGGGAAAAGTTAAGCTTTGTGAACTAAAAATTAGTTTATAGGGGGCGAATGAACTGCAAAGAAATGACTTTTGCACAAAACATGTGACTTCTCTTGACTAAAGAAAGTCAAAGCTTGACTTGGCTTTTCACCAAAATGGAGTGATAATAGGACTGATTGGGCAGATCCCAAGGTCCTCAAGGGGATGTTAGTAAGTTATTTGGGAAATAAGAAGAAGGGGGAGTTAGAGATGCCTTTCTTGATCTGATGAAAATCAAAAAGTGCCTCAAAACTGTGATCTGGATAAATATAAAACTTGAAAACATGAAATGATCACATAGCTTGATTTCTACAACCAAAAAACTACTTACCCAACCTACTTTACCTAGCATTTTTTCTTCTTTTGGTTTGGGTGCACTTGAACTAGCAAACCCAACTTTTCAAATTTTTCTTTTTTACTGTCCTCCTATCTACATCTATACTTATTTCATCCAGGGGCTCAGATAGGCTGTTGAGCACCTGCTTCTTACTAATTCTAAGAATCTGCCAAGATTAAGCTATTGGGACAGATATTGGATCTTTATATTCTCACAGGCAATTGAAAACCTGGGAGACAAGAATTTAAGCTGTTTGCCACCTCCCTTTAATTGGAAATTCTTCAAAAATGGAATAACTCATCAAAATTGGAATACAACGGAGGCACTTAGACTAGCACACTCTCATGGACACTTCTTTGGCCTCAGTAGCAAATATGGAACATTGCAACATGCAAATTATGACATATTTGGTATGTAGAAATGTCGATCATGAAAGATGAATACCTGCTATGAGCAGGAGGCTAATAGTAGGGTCCATTGAAAGTATGCAACATGGGTACTACTTGGATGAGGAATCAATTTTTTCTCCAATGAGTACTCTCGTTCAAAAATTGAGTAAAAGCTTAGGGAGATAAGTTAAAAATACGAGTTGAAAAAGCAGTTTTATTATTTTATTAATTTGTAACATTTTTACTTTTTTACTCCAAAAATGGTGAATCATCCCCCATGGTTGACATCGTCATATTGAATCATATTGGCTCTTATAAAGTTTTTTTTTGTTGTACATTTTTCTTGGGAGGCCCATTTTAGACCTCAAAAGTCCCCTAATGTGGGTTTTGTCTTCACATATGGCACACCACTTAAGTTTTTAATCTCTTAAATTCAATTGGCACTCTCTTCTAGTATGACTCTATGAAAATTGTCATATTTCATAGTATATATCTATTTGAATGCGATGGACTTCCTAATAAAAATAGTCCAAAAATTTAATATTATCCTTTCTGTTCCCTTTAGTTCTACATTTGGTGTAGAATAAACGAAATTTTTGCAATGACAAACTTAGTACGGACTACTCAAAATACCCAATTTTCTCTTCTATTATTTTATTAGTCGACACAAAAGTCAACTACCAATCATCATCTATTTCAATGCATTGGGCCTTTTTTAATGCTTCGTTGCACGATGTAATTTCATGCATTCCTAATGGCCCTCATATTTTCTATAGTAACCCAACAACATACCATCGAACCAAGAAAGCTTCATCAATGTTGTATGGGATTTGACATAACAAATCCTTAAATATTTTTTCATATTCTCTTATTAATTTTTATGGTATTCGTTTAATCTCTTTCAATTTTTGTGTTACAAGATGTTTAACATCTTGGGCTTTAAAGGAGGAAATGAAACTATCTTTTATGTATGTCTTAATTTTAGCCGGGTTCTCTATTAAATTCATGAACCATGTCATAGCTCTTTTCTAAAGAGATGCTACAAATTAGGTCATTTGCTTGTCTTCGTCTATAACATCAATGACTTCCCAAAGTTTTTCACAAATGAACCAATGTTTTTTGGGATATTCATCTCCCTCATAGACAAGGATATAGCTCAATCACATATTTATTTGGGAAGGTGTATTATTTTATGTTTCTTTGGACTTGGGTGTTATGTTGAAAAAATCAAATATTTCTCAAATAATTCAGTTGGTTGAATAGTCTCACCTAGAATGTCAATATCAACACTGAGAATCTAATTGACTCATGGGGTTTGTCAACTCTAACTACTTGACAATAGTTAGATTTCAGTGGGATGAAAATTTGTGCAATCCATGACAATAGTTAGAGCTATGGGGAAAAACCCATCTAGGAGGCTGAATTGCATAGTTTCCGAGAGGAGGGACGGGGAGGGAGTCGAGGAACTACTGCGCCATTCTCACAATTTTCAAGGGGAGCACTAGGCATGTCATCCAGCTGGGATTTGAACAATTTCTCTGTTGAAGACAACGCAGGTAGTAGGAGGCACTAGCAGAAAAATATGCATAGTTTTCCAGAGGAGGATAGGATTGGGCTACAAGAGCTGCTAGTCAAAATTATGCAATTTTGGGAGATAGCCAGACACAACTACAGAATTTTTAGGTTGCTTGTAGAGCAGGACAAAAGGGAAGGTGATAGAAAGATATATGTACTTTTTTGAGTGAGAGAAAAATAGGCCAGTAGGGAAGCCTTCTCGTCAGATTTTAATAGCTTCTAGGCTGATTGCAAGCTAGGGGAGAAGGGCATGTGACAAAAAACTCTGCGCAATTTCTAGTTTGATTGCAGAGTTGGCCAGCAGGGAAGCCTGCCTAGTAAATCTACGTAATTTCTCGGGACAGTGCAGTGATAAGCAGTAGATTCATGCCCCACATGTTTGGACAGTTTCTACTGGCAGTGCAAGGTAGTTAGGCTTGACACGTTTTGCTCAATTTTGGAGATCAGTACAACCCTGGGTCACAACTCAACTCATTTCTTTGGTTGACTAATGGAAGGCTTGATGGGAGATCTTGTGAGACGCACAGACTAGATCAGGTTCTAGTACAACTTATGCATAGTTCTGGGAGTCAATGAGCTAGCTCATTTATAGAATTACGCAATGTAGTCTCCCTAATGGACAACCTCAATCTCTGCATAGGTCTGGGAAATAATGCAAGGTCACTGAGGTCGGGGTACAATTGAAGGAGGGTTGGCAGGTCGACAACTTTTAAGGAGAAATGCCTAAGTCTGAAAGCAAGTGAATTTGTGCATACATGATGATGTGATCACACATTTAGCATGAATCGATGACAAGACACCTCAAAATAACAAGACAAACCTATGCTAAGTGAGACTGACTCACGAGTTAAGAGCGACAAGTGCGAAACTTGAGATATCTCTTCGAACGACAGTGATGACACTTGCATGACAATATTTACATCTTTGTGTGTGAGTGTTGTTGATGTTAACAGAGTGAAAACAACTCATGCACACTAAGATAAACCTTGAAAATTTCCAAAACAAACTCACAAGCATGACATAGCAAACAACATTCCCAAAGACGATGGTTAGTCAAACAAGCGAAAAGGAAGCAAGAGACATAGAGGAAACACATGAAATGACTTTGTGCTCACAAATATGATTGTTATTGAAGATAGAATGGTATGACATGACAAGCAGTCCTTCAAGCTACACAAAGATATGTACTTCAAAAGATATTCTTTACTTACCTTACCCTCAAGATGACCATGCATCCGAAAACGTTTTCAAGAGGTCTCGATCTTTTGTCACAACTTGGTTTCTTGTTCCTTCTCCTCAAATCCTTGAGAGTGATCTAGCATGTCATCTTTTCCTGTAATCAGTAAGACATAAATCTGCGCAATTTCAATGGAGAGTGACTGTTGCCGAGATGATCTGCACAATTTTCGAGAGCAAGGTTGACTTCCTTCTCTACGCAATTTTTGAGTGTAAAGCATATTGGATAGCCTAGACAACACTACATAGTTTTGAGATGTAAGACACTACTACGAGATGGGGTTATGGGAGGAATCTTGTCCATTAGTTTTTGAATGTAGAGCAACCAGACTACTCTGCGCATTTCTGGAGAGCAGTATTGGATGCCTAACTACTCTATGCATTTATGGAGAGAAATATTGGCTGCCTTACCACTCTGCACATTTCTGGAGAGTAGTCTTGGCTGCCTCACTACTCTGCGCATTTATGGAGAGAAGTGATGGTTCGGCAACTGAGCGACAACACTACACATTTTCTAAAGATAGTGGGTTCTGGGTGGGGAAGGACACTGGAGGAAACCACTGTGCAGTTTTGGATGCCAAGGGATACTGGGGTCTTTACGCATTGCACTGTTCCAATAGGCAAGGGAAAAATATTATGTGTTGCAGAAGAAAAGTGTACAGTTATGAAAATATGGATGAGGCTAGGTTTCTCGGGAAATAGGGCTAAGTGTGAGATCAATGAGACTCATGCAAAAAGTGATAAAATCTTGACTATGATCACACATGAACACTTAGCTATATAACATATACCATCCAAAGCATAAAATACAAACTTTTCTTGATGCAAAAACCTTTCTGACAAGAGTGTGTGAAGTGGGTGTGAAACATGTCTATATAATGAGAATAACCCATATGCATAATCTTTCCCCTTGAAGAAGAAAAAATTTCCCTTTGCTTGAAAAATAATGATCCTAATCCATGAAGATGACAAATACTGCATAAATATGAGAACATGAACAAATATCTAGATCAAGGAGGGGAGCTTGAGATCTTTATCTTACCAACAAATGACCAAGGAACGATCGATCACATGATCTAAGGCAGGCTCCGAAATTTTCATGCGAGCCAAGATTTTGGAGGGTGGTTGTAGCCGCTACAACATTGGCAACACACTGGTAGAACTCCAGCTCTCTGTATGGACCTTGTTTTGTGAAAATCGAATCTAACCCTACTGGAATTATTGTTCGATTCTTTGATCTTCATGGCTTAATAACTCGCTTGGGTGAAAGATATACTCCCTAATATTCTCTTGATCAGTTAGCACACATTCCAAACCAAGTCAACTAATTTGTTTTGATTGAGATGAGGGGTAAGTAGATGCACAAATAATATAAATTTCAAAGTCTTAGTTTCATCTCTGGTGTTGCTCCGCTGCCAGTAGGCTAAACAGTACCCCAACAAAGTCACATAGGAAAACAAGATTTGCTCTGCTACCAATGAGCCTAGTGAGTACCCCGATGGAGTTACTTGCATCACCTCTCTGTGCCAGAAGCCTTTCTATTCTTTCGCCTTGTTTATTTTTTCATTTTCACATTCTTTGTTTTTTCAAAGAACTGTGCATAGACACTTATATATTTTAGAAGCGGAAGAGGGATCCTGACATATTGAGAGCGAAAGAGGTTGTCCCTTCTGAGAAGTATTTATATATACCTCTGACACACTTGTTAAGGTTTTCCCCTTCATCTTACTCTACTGGACTAAGCTGACAAGGTATAACCCAAAATAACCGATTAGAGTAGGTGGTACTAATTAAAGTGCAAGTGTTGTGTTTTCACCATGACTCACTCTAAACAAAACTTATTTTCTATCAGGGTATCATCGACTGAAGACAAAAATATCTTCATAAAGAGGGAGGACAATATATAACCAAATTTTGGTAGTTGTACAAGTCCTCTTATATTTTTCTGGCTTGTCTCCAGAGCCAAAAACGATTTCATGTGAGGCTAACCTACAGGTACAAACAAGCAAAGAAAACAATAAAGAAAAAAGAGGAAGTAAAGGGAAAGAAAAAATAAGTAATAAAAGAAAGTGAGAAAGAAAACTAACCAAGTAAGCAAGAAAACACACCAAGCAAGCAAGCAAACAAACATGCAAACGAAAAATCAAGGCAAAACAAGGAAGCAAACACTAGACCTATTCCTATGCTAAACAATCGTGATTACATGACATGAAATTTCTAGTGAAGCCACCATAGTCGTTCCCAACTTGCAACCATAAAGATACAAGTGATTAAAACAAATAGAAAATAATGTGCAACAAAAAATAC